>OMLM01007496.1:0-12785 GCA_900302695.1 Helostoma temminkii
AATAGCACGAAATCCTACATTAATGGAAGTTAGTAATGTTCAATTTTATCTGTTTAACAGGGGTGTAGGTTAAACATTGTGGTTAGTTGGAAGATGAACTGTATTGCATTTAGTGTTTATTTGTTGCTATGACTTGTCTTGAATGCTGATGTGAGAGATGAATTATTGGGTTATGCTGCAGATGTTCTGACTCTCTGCTGTGTCATGTCTACACATTCACCTTGAAATAGACTTTTTCTCATTCACTGTCCCATTCTCCATCTCCCGCAGCTGAAAAGAGCTGTAAAATAAAAACAAATCCACCTCACAACTTGACAGATGACAATGTGATTCCTCTCACTTTGACCTCTGTGGGTGCATGCTTGCCTGTGTGTGTAGGCATGTTTGTATCAAGCTTTTTTCTCTAAGTTACAGTATTAGGCAGACATGGCTCTTTATTACTTATGTAACCAACTCCTTTTTTTTTTCCTGCGGGCATTTTTTGTGCTTTCTCACATATGTGATATCATGTTGGAGGACGGAAGGAGCAACCAGGAGGAGGTCGTAAATCTCAGCTCTTATTTGTTTGGGAGACAGGTGGCCGTGCGTTGGCCGTGTAAATCGTATTGACATTGGGGAGATATTCATCTTGTTTACCCTTATAGCCGCAGCCCCTGTCCCTTTATGAAGACTTGTGCCATATGTCACAGGGTGTCGCCCTGGCTTTGTTCGCTCATAAATCTTAGCATGTGAGATGGTGGAGACCTGTTAGCGCAGCACCTCTCTGGCCGGGAACCCAGGGATTCGGCTTTAGGCCTAGCCAAAAAGAGCAATAAGGATGGCAATTGCTAGATTACTTCCAGCCACTCTCAGAAAAGTGTTATCTCCACACTGGTGGGCTCAAAAGTACACCTGGAAAACAGCCTGTAGTCAGTTTCCAGCAGGAAAATCTGCCTGGTCATACACAAATGCATCCTGGTTCAGTGTGTCATGCAAACTCTTTGTGGACTGTGGCATGATTTATCATCTCCGTCTTCTTCCATGTCTCGCCTCATTTCTCCTCTTCTCCCAAAATTCAGTCACAGCTTCTCTCGGTGGCACTACTGTCCCAAGCCCTGCCCATTAAGGTTGCAGCCCTACAGCTGTGGATCATAAAATGGTGGATCAGAGCTTATTTCCTGCCCACCCAAATTGGTGGTGGCTGGTTGAGCAGCTTGGCTTTGTGTCTGTTCCTGCTTTCTACTAGAAACACTAGTAAATCCCATTACTGACCTTCTTCCTTTAATAAAAAGACAGTTGATAGCCCCACTCATCCTCGTGTTAGCTCTATGCCAGGATCAACAGGGCCTGGATGCTGCAGGGTTGAATTCCTGCAATAATGAGAAGCAGCAGTCCCCTTCTGTTGATGAATTTCTCCCTGCTACTTACCTGGCAGTGTGTGAGCATGTGTGATAATCCCGATGGTTAAAATAATCTCTAGTTGAACTTCACGTTGAAATTTGATGCAGATGTTGTTTCATACTTTTACTATCATGATGCTTCATATAAATATGACTTTGATATGATTTTTTTTCCCGTCTGTAAGCAGTCCTCACAACTTAGCTTAATATTACGAGCATCTAGAGAGAGATTTTCTTGCAGGCATCATGCGTGGTGTATTTCCACAAGTCCGCATTTACTGTATTTAATCATGTTTACAGAAGAAGCTTAGTTAGGCCTGTGATGAGTAAAAACAACGAATGAGCAATTCGATGCGTGATGCTATTTTTGTTGAAGAGAAATGGTGAACGATTTCCCTCGGTTTGGCTTAGCTGTAATTGTGAAAGCAATTCTGGGATAGATCCATTTACCTCTGGTACATTTAACAAGTTTCTAGGGCAGCCATGTGGCATTCACTAATTTTCCCTGTTTGTTCTAAAATTATTTAGATGTCTGCTTATTTTAAAGATTTTCAAAGATTTGTATAATCCTCTTTCAGTGGAAATAAGCAGTTCGATGGATGTGTTGATAACTTTTCTAAGTGTGTGTGTTACATGCATTACATGCGTTTTGTCTTTTTAGTATTTTTTATTGAGGCGGTTTGCGTGAATGTGAGTGGGTTCACCTGCAGATGGGTGAAATGTTGGTGCTCCACTGCTCTCCCTTCTCTTGGCTGTGACCCAGGCAGACAGTGGTTGTGCCTGGACTCAGGTTAATGAGTGGATTTGCTGCACTGCAGCGCACTGTCCCCCCATGCTGATGTGGAGCAGCTGAGCACCACAGTGGCCCCACAGCGCTGCAGAGCTATAAATCACCCACAATCAGGCTCGGCCCAAACGGAACAGCCACCGCTGGGGATGGACAAGCACATATAGGGAGGAAGAGATGCAGAGGGAGGAAAGAAAGCATGAGCACTGTACTGTGTATCCACCTCCACCTATGTCCACATAAGATCCCCTACCATGTTTCCCCTTAAATCCATCTCTTTGTCTCCTCCACCAGTGCCAACGTAACTACTATTCACAACATCCTCTCAACCTCCAGCCCCTCCCCAGCTGCTCCCTCTAATTGCCTTTATTAACGTCTCTATGGGAGCGGCAGCTAGGAGCAATTTGCTCATTATGTGCTGTATTAGCACTGGCCCTGGGGCAGGCATAGAACACAGAGGGATGCCTGGCTGAGACTCCTGCTCTCCTGTGCTTCACTCTGCCTTTACCAGGACCCCTACCTCCATCCTGTAGGTCGGCTGTAGACTCTATGGCCCTGACAACTGCCAGTGAACATCACATCTACTACTGGAACAGATCAAGCTTGTGAGCGTACACATATGGGTGACTACAGATATCTCTGGGGTGTGGAAATCTTTTTTCAGATTGGACAATTTTCCTTAACTTACTGTTTTATTGATGATTGTGGATAGCACTGTCAAATCTCCCATAGGTGATCACTTGTGGTTCAAGACCAGAGTGTATGATTCATATCATTTTCATATTCATTAAAAGGTTAAGTGACCCCCTTGTGTCATGGGAATGGGAGTAAATTTGTTATGTTCCGTTTATTCAGACACATTGATGGCACTGATGGTCAGACCCATTTATCTTCAGTCCTTCTGGATGGGTTTTGATGTATTCAGTTTTGTGTGACCTTTCTCCACAGTTAAAATATGAATGGCATTTATCTTTTTTGTGTCGTTCTTAGTTGTGGTTTTACGCTAGTGTAAATTACAGTAAAATTACAGTACAGCAGGGCCATGGACGAATATGTCTTCTGGATTCAAACAGAGATGCTCCTGATGATCTTAGACTAAGTATTTGTTCATTTGGCCTGTTTGTTTGTAGTTTGATACTGTAGTAACTGATACTGTTACTGGCTGGTAAGCTTGAGATATTTAACACACAACAATTCAAAACTTCCACACAAGGTGAAAAAAGTTTCAGTTTATCAGTTTAAATGTCAGATAAATACTGTGAAGCTGCTTTTAAAATGTATCTTTGAGGTTAATGTGGGCAACGATTGACAGTCATTCCTTTTCAAGAAGCCTTTTGGCAGATGAAGTAGATGGCATGATTTAATTTAAGGGAACCTGCTTCTCTTTGAATTCTCATTATGAAGTGGCATTAGATTTGTATCAACACAATGAATTATAAAAAAAAAATAAAAGTAGAAAGTGTTCTCCGGGTTGAAAGTAAAAATTTAATTCTTCTGCTTTTCTAAAAGAGTGTCTTTTGGGTAAATATGTCAAATTTGATGGAAAACAATCTGTGGTGACTAAGGTATGTTTTCTCTCTGCAGGGCCCCTACAACAACAACAACAACAACAACAACAGCAGCAGCAGCAGCAGCAGCAGCAGCAGTAGCAGCCTCTTGGACCACTGCTGGTACATCAGGAGAGAACCGACCTACTGCTACTACATCTGTCACAGATAAAGAAAAGCCAGAAGAAAGGTAGGACAGGGCTCTTTGTCTTTGGTTTTTGTTTGCTTTAATCACAGTTAAGTACCTTTTCTTTCCTTCCAAATATTGCAACACAAGAGCCTTCACTAATTCATCTATGTTATGTTCATCTGACACAATCACCAGCTCCCTCACTTGTCCAACATCTACGCTACCAGTCAAAAAAATTGGACGCACATTGGAATTGCCACATTTTTGTGAAGAGTTACGTCTTCAGCTGTTTTACCACCATTGCAGAAGACTTTTGTAATCATTTTGTTATCATTTTACATTAATATACTTGAATTAGGAAACATAACAAGCTATTGAAGCACAGTACTGTGTGCTGATTCTAGGCCTCTGTACATTTATGTAAATATTCCTTTAAAAACCAGCAACAATAGTGATTAACAATGTCTACACTGTATTTCTGATGTTTTTAAATCTTTTCTTTCAAAAGCATAGTAATTTCTATGTGAGTCCAAACGTTTGACTGGTAGTGTACTTTCAGTCTTGTGCATCAACATTTTCCCTTACTTTCTCATATATTCACCCATCCTCTAATTTGAGTTGCCTTTCATAGATTTTAATTCAACACAAGTATTGGCTTTTGCAGGAGCAGCAACCTTCTCTTTCTGTCAAATACCAGATACACACACAAGTGTTTGGGAGAAGTGCATGAGAGTGTGGAGACAGTCTGCCCGTTACACTGATCTATTGCTCTGCTTCCTTCAGAATAAATGATGAACTCATTTTCATTGCTTTCCAATGCTTCAAAATTGCAAACAGCTCTGCCATTTTATGGGCAATCTATTAATGTTATTTTCATATAAATACAAATCCTCATTTTTCTAAATGTGGTTCCACTAGAGTGCATTCTTACAGAATTCTGAATTCAAGAACTTGGCTGAACATTGTTGTATTGACAACTCTGTGACCACAAACTTTTTTTTCAGTTTGTATATCTTCTTTCTACTCTCTCATCCTACATTGTTGCTGCTCTGCAGAAAGAATATGAAATATTTATCAGGGCATCTTGTGTTGAAGGCACAATTTCTACATGGTAATGTTGCTAGCATTCGAGATAACAGTTTGCATTGGTGAGCAAAACAACCTTTCAGTGGAAACAGTTTTTATGTTTTCAGGGACGGTATTGCATAAATGCGGCTTTTTGCTAACCTGCAGAGCGATGAATGTGGGTTCTTGGACAGCGCTCTTCATCAAACTGATTTAAAATGCAGCTTCTAAACACACAAATGTGAATTTAAAAGCTGAAGCACAGTGGAGGGAAATTTCTATTCTACCTCTGTGGGCAAACCTACTTTACAGTGCCCCTGCCACTTTTTAATTATCTCACCATAGATGGTTGTCTGCTGTGTGGCTGCCTTTTTGGTTGTGCAAAACCTGCTACAAACAGCGCTGCATCTTATTGTATTTGTGCACACACACCGGCTCATGTGGGTGTGTTTTCACTCACTTGTTTTTCAAGACCGGAGTTAGGGCAAGACAACAGTGTGTAGTGGCCTAGCTCTTCTCCTAGTACCTGGCACATCTCTGCTGTTTCAGGCTAGTGAGTGAATGAACAAGCAGGCCCCGGGCCCAGATTGAACTGTGCAGTAATCCTCCCCAAAGCTCCGCCAACTCACTGATTGCCTTCATTTTTCAGTGTCACCGGCAGGAAAGCCAAAGCAGTGTACCCATGTGAGGCTGAGCACGACTCTGAGCTCTCCTTCCAGGTCGGCGCAATATTCCATGCCGGTAAGTGTTATCGCCTACACCAGTCGCTCACTCAGAACCAGCCCTGGCATATTGGATTTGGAGGTAAACCGAACACCCAATCTGGTCTTCAATCGAACAGAGAGATGAGACGAGGGAGAACAGGGAGGGGGAGCAGGAGATGTACGTTTGCTCTTCAGTGTGTGTTGAAGAGGCTCAACTCAGCTTTAATCACTCTCTGAGGAAATAAGCATTTTGTAGTTCCTTTTTTTTTATTCAAGCCTCTGTTGTGAGACAAGATATACAATAGCGATACAATAAGTTTCTGGTGACGTCTTAACATTAAGATTCTATTAGTTTATTGGTTGTTATAATAAGATATGTGTTCTAAATGTTTAAAGTGGGTTTTCTTTCCACTAGAGAGTCGGATTATTGTTTTTGACATTGTTGGTTTCTGCTGTGACTGCTATGACAGATATTATGATTTAAAGTTATGATCAACATGTCAAAATCCTGACAGCTATCATCAATATATATGTATCAGATGACTGAAACCTTACCTCAGTCACATTCCAACACATTTACAGTATTTCCTGTTTTGATGGCTGCACTTTGAATCCATCACTGCTTCAGTGAGAGTCAGGATAGATGCTTTACAAAGGCAAAATTTAATTTAATAGAAGGCGCATTTACAACTTATATATGAACTCATATTATCAGAAATAATAAACACAAAATGAATTAAGTATTGCATTTTCATAAGCTAAATTAAATTATGTTCTACAGCCCATTGTTGCACTCTGGTATTTCATTTGGAGCTTAACCGTTTTGTTTAGTAGAAGTATTATTATTTTTTTGGATCTTTGTCATTACCTGAGTACAAAGTTTCAGGAGTTTTAATATAGTTTTGTCCTTTAGCACTTAATCAGGTTTGAAATGCAGTGATGGACATGTTACATAAATGATTAGATTCTCAATAACTAAACTGCTACAGTATCCTAGAGACTCTTGACATTTTGCATAATTTTCCACACTATTCGATTATTTGCACATTTATTTGTGTGTTTGTTTGTTTGACAAATGTCTAAAAGGTCAAGAGGTCTGAATACTTTAGCAAGGAACTTTCTGAACAGTTCATGTAAAGATGAATTACACATATGACGGTATTTCCTCAACCCTGGGGACAATGAGAGAACAACTTGTGCTTGCCTTGTGTATTTCTTTTGCTAAATCAGTATTGATACCGATTGCATAGATTTTGTGTGTTCACAGATCTGATTGATGGAGCTGATTTGGTTTAGTTTAGCTATCATAAGATTAGCTATATACTGTTTATACTTAACAAATTTAGGTCCATGAACCAATCAAATCCTTATTCAGTAGCACTAATCCTTCTCTGCCACTACCTGGTAGAGGCATATACCCCCAAGGAAGTAATTCCACATTTATTACAGTGCGTATTGACTAATAAATAAAATATGTAACATATATATGTCAAAAATATGTCAACTTAGACGATAACAAGTTTAAATCATGAGCCTTGAGTTTTGGTGGTACCTGTTTACACCTGCATAAAAGATTCTGCTCACTTCAGGTCCAGTTGAAATGACAGACATGAGCTCTGCCAGACTTTAAAAATTATGTATTCAATTAGTTTATATCTTCACTTGGGTAAAGTTCTCACTGACAAGGTATCCATTCTTTCATTGTCTTGCACATATACTCGGGATTTTAAATTGGCTCACTTTGCAGACAAATCAAGAATCCGGGGAGGATTCTGAAAAGACCTGTCATAAAAATGTCATGTGCTTTGACACATCTGTCAACAGTTTGTTAGAGCTCCATTTTGCTGCAGAGATTCAGCTCCTGGTGAAATTCAAGAAATCCATAAACAGACTGGAGATTTACAGTGGAAATAAAATGAGTCACATTATAGTTTAGTAGAACCACATAAAAACTGAATCCTCCTTCAAACCTCTGGGCTCCTCACTCTGACACATGCACATGTACACACTGGAGGCTCTGTGTCCTCTGTATGTCCCCCTACCTCCCTGTGGTATTGTCCCTTTGGTGACTCTGTGTCCTCTTCTGCAGTGACCCAGTCGAGAGAGCCAGGCTGGCTGGAGGGGGAGCTGGAGGGAAAGAGGGGACTCATCCCTGAAAACTATGTGGAGATGCTGTAGCCCCAGATGGAAATATTTATGGACAAGTTATCACCCTCTCGAGAAGAGTGTGTGGAAATGCATGTTCCTCAACTCTGAAATTCACAGTAGAGCCTTGTTTATCCAAAACCCCTGAATTCACTCAAGCAGGTGACAGTACTGTATGTTATTACTGGTGGACTATTCTTGAGACGCACGTGACATACTGTACTCATTTTGGCAGGCAAGTAGGTTTTATGATGCATATGCAAGCATGATTCCGTGTTTGAATTCGAATTGGTCAAATATTCACACAAATTTCAGCATTGTTATTCCAAAATGGGAATTTATTTACGACGTTCTGCTGTATACAAACATGCTGTAGCCTCTAAACATCCAGGTAACTTTGTAGCAGTACTAGAGAATTAGCGCTCTGCCCAGTTGTACATGGTATCCATGAGCTCCAAGTCAAAGGAAGATCCTCAGAAACCATAAGGTCACTGCAGATTTTGACTCTCTTGACAGTGATGCACACAGATTAGAGATACCGTCCCTCAACCACCAGAACGGGTATGTAAGGAACAAAATTGGAGTGTTACTGCTTTCACTTATGTTGCATTTTTTTTGTCATTTTCAGAATATTTACAGTAGATATTCAAAATGAGGCACATTGCTACTGTAATGTTATTTTATTTAATTGGCACGTTGATTGCATGACTGTTGTAATGTAAACACACTTTGTTTTATTCTTGGTGCACTCTTTTACAGAAACACAGTGCAACGCCTCTTTAATGCCTGACGACCCTCTTGTGTTTAACACTAGGATCAGACATGTTCATGAGGTAAATTTCAGTAGGTGACAGGCCTAAACCAAGTGCTTCTCCTGTCGAATAATCTGTTATGTTTGTTTTTTAAACTTATTTTAAAACGTTGCTCAGTTTGCTCTGAGCCAAGGAGACAATGACACACTCCCACAATGTTTAAATTTTGTTTGTAATTTTTTTTTTATCTTTAACCTCAGTGGAATAAGTGATCAGAAATGTTTTATTAACAATAAGAACTTGCAGTATTTAAAAGTTTTTACGTGCTCACTGCCAAGTACATCGTAAAAATCTCTGTTAAGTGATGGACAAGAGCGTGAGTTTTCAGTCAGATTGGTTTTAGCACACATCACGTTACCCGTCATCCCTGTTCAACAAGACACTTTCATTTTTCTGAAAGCTTTGGTCCAGCAGCTTGTGTTTCCAGTTGCAATTACTATAATTTAAAGACATTGATTTATGACGTTTGTAAAGGGCCTTAACTTCTTTCATTTTTATACCTGTGGGTATTCTCTTAATCAATGTTAAGCAAATAAAGATTTTTTTTTTTGGTTTCTTATTGTATTTGTGTTATTACCATGAAACACTTGTGATAAACAATAAGTTAAAAGCGAACTGATTGGGACATCAGCTTTATCCCAGGCACTGATTTCATCTAGTTTCCGTAACTGGCCATAGCCATGTCCTATTGACTCCGAAATTAAATAATTGCCCTCTGTTTAAATTTAAATTTTCTAGTTTTACCAATGTGAAATCCAGTATTGTCGAAATTATGATGACTCATCTGTCATGTCACTGAGAAGGCCTGCAGTTTCCCACAGAGTCTAAGAATAAAGTGACTGGTGATATGAGAATTCATTCTGCAGCCAGTGCTGTTACACAGAGCCATGTAGTGTAATGTAAGCCTGCTTCCTTATAGTGACCCACACCAGTCCATCTGACTCAAAAGCTCCTTCCAAAATAGCTTTCCAAAAGGGGAAGAAAAATAGACAAACATAACGAACAATCTTTCACCTTCCTCATCTATTAACATCACAGCCTCTCGCATTAATTCTTCCTTCACGGTCTCAAGACCTGGTGCTTTGGCATCAGTTACATAATTACCCTCAGCCCACCACCACACTTAACCCCTTCAGTTTGTCCAGTTAAGTAAAAAAACAACTGAAGTTTCAGTGCCTCACATAGTGTGTGTCCACCAGCTCCCTGAAGCAACTGCAGACGTGATGATTACATAATGAAATGAGGCAGCGCTAATGAGATGGGCAAAACATTCCTCTACTATCCTCCTCACCTCCACCACCCACCCCTGGTCCTTCATCATCTTCCCTCTGCCAGAATAGTGCTGAATCATAGAGACATCTACTCTGCTTCCCTCTGCTTTGGACTGTCTGTCAGAAAGTGTGCCATGTTGCTCTATCTGCCATCCTTTTTCTCTGCCTACCTGTCTGTCTCTAAGGAGTATTTAAAACTCCTGTATCGCTCCTCCCTACAGTTCCTTCTTTGTTTTTCCTTTCCGTTTGTCAGTCATTGCTCCACTTTTTCCTGCACTATTAGTTCATGAAACCAGTTGAGCTTCATGATTCTGTTTAAATTTACTGTGGTCCATGTGTTTATCCTCCCTCTTCACATAACACTACGAACAAAGGTAATATGGGTGTGTAGCACTAATATTTGAGGGCTTTCAGCAGCCTTAAAATCACTTGTGATTGAGGCTGCATCACCTGTGGCGATCTCAGTATCTCTCCATGCGTTATGCATCAGTGTATATCAGTCTGGAACGATGTATACATCAGTGTCACAGCTTCAGTTGGTGTGTTGGAGCAAAAATCAAGATGGACATGTTCATTTCTTATTTCCCAGAGTCCTGGCTGTGCGCCAGCTGTCCCCTACCTCCCATGACGCAGTGTCCTTCAGCTCCACAGCACAATCTTACACAATGACTCAGCTCAGATCAGAGTTGTACATCAGTTTACTTTTTACTATGGAATACTGACACAACTAAGTGTTTCTGAATTTCCCAAACGTGTGGAGGTTGCAGTAACTTAACAATTTCCTGCATCTTTATCTGGTTCTTTCACAGTGCAAAGCTTCTGAAATATAATTATAGACTTGATGTATTATTGGGGCTGAAAACTGAGTGGGAATTTGGAGAAAAGTGAATTTCAAACATAAAGGAGAGAGTGTAGAGGGGGGAAAAAACCCTCAGCTCAGAAAGTGGGCCACAGAAGCCGCCATGTGCGCGGGTGCAGCCGTGAAATCAGCCTGATCCAATAGATTCTGTTTATCTGGCACGACTACAAGTGAAAGCAATTGGAAATCTGGGGGAGATTTGGAGAGGGCTGTGGATTCGGAGAGAGAGAAAAAAAATGAGCAAAAAAGTAATACTGTCTGCTCTACAGTCTGGCAAAGCAGGCGTGTTTTCAGATCAGCTTTTAACAAGGTTAATGGTGAATTTCTCCACAGGCACCATTTTACTGTAAAAGTCTCATCCTTTCCTGCTTTATCTGTGTCATTTTCACTCTCTTCTCTTTCCATTTCTCTTTGTTCTCTTCATCTCCTCTCCCTGTGACTACTGTACCTGCTGCTGCTGCTTCACATCATTTCTGTTTTTCCATGCTAACTCTGTGTTTCTTGGCTCATTATCTTCCCCAGCCACCAAATGCAGCTGTTTTGAATTCATCCAGATCAAAACCCCCTTTTTTAGGGCACCTAGCTTCTTCTACGTAGCGCGGCTTCAATCACACACACCTACTGTACATACATACATACGCAGACAGATACGTTATATCACATCAAGTTAGCAATTTAACAGTTTTATTAAAATTTTGCAATAGTTTTTTCAAACACAAATATGGCAATATCTGCATCAAGATATACAGTAGTAACTGGTTTCAAAGATGCTTTATTGGTTTATGTTGAAGGATGTCTACTGCATGTTTGTTGGATAGTTGCTGAGAAATATTGTACAAACCATTTGAGTAAAAAGTCATTTTTGGATTTGGAAAAAAAAGCATTTGTATATATTTATATATTAATAAGAAATATACTGCCATGGCTGTGGAGATATGGCTTATCTCTCTACACCCGATTCATCACTGTGAACATAAAATGGCAATGACGTGACTCCACTTACAGTGACGCGATAGTGGACTGAGAAACAGCAGTTAGACACATTCTGAGTCATTCATGCCTAAAAGGAGATTTAATTTAGAAGGAGACAGCTTTGAAGATAGCGCCGCTGCAGCGAGTAGGGGAAAGGCTTTTATTTATTGTTTTCACTAGGTGGTGATTGATTACCATTAAATAAACAGTTCATTAATCTTGTTCTTTGAAAGGATTGGTTCAACATTTTGATGCTACAGCTCGGAGACACTTAGCTTACCCAAAAGACTGCAGACATCTAGCCTGCTCTGTCTAGTGATAATGTAAGCTCACTAATTAACACGTTAGGTTCATTTATACAACAACAGAAGTAAAAATGAATAGGTGCAGTTTCTAATAGTTCTATAATAAATTATAAAACTATACCTTGTAATTGTAAAAGTGCTGGTAGGTGGAATTTTTTATATTTTGGACAGAGCTATGCTTGGTGTTGAGCTGAGCAAACAGTCTCCTGGCTGTAGCTTTATATTTAATGTACATGTAGGAGAATGGGTTATTTTCTTATCCAATCCATTCCCCAAAAGTGGCCAGCAGTCATATCCTATATGTCTAGAGGGCACAAGGGTCACACAGGGCCTTCGTAAAATCACTGGAAACATCACCATCATTATGGAGAATCTACTGTATATAACATTCTTTGGGACATATCAGTTTCTTTTGTGACTGAAAAGCTACTAAGGGATTAATGTAACGTGTCCAGATAAGATTGTCAAATTTGAACTGGTTAAACTTGTGTCCTACAGTCTCTACTTCCATTTCATTTTATGTGTGTTATGAGTTTGTATTTTTCAAACGGAAAAGTCAAGAACTTTTTTTCCACTTATCTTAGTTTCAATATTTTGTGACGTTTTGATTTTATTGTGGTGCTCATCAACAAAACTGCCATGAGTTAGGAAATCATTTCAACAATTCAAAGCTCCATCACTTGATACCTGTACATCTTGTTACAAAATAAGAAATACCTTTAAACTATTATTATTTTTTTGTTTGAGCCATGTGAACAATGATGCAAAAAGTAAAAAAAAAAAAAAAAAAAGATGCCAAATACTTAATA
>OMLM01007496.1:12805-29687 GCA_900302695.1 Helostoma temminkii
GAAAAAAAAAGGAAAAAATAAAAAAAAAAAAAAAAAAAAGATGCCAAATACTTAATAAGAAGATAATAAATGTACTCTCTCTAACATTCAGGTAGTAAGTTCCATAAGTCTCTCACAATGTATGTATACATTCATTTCTCTATTTGGCCCTTTTTGGTGCCAACGCTGACTGTAAATTCTTCTCTGTGATCCAACACACAGAACATGAAGAGTGGGAAACACACATTTTTCCAATATTCCAACAAGATGGTTAAAGTAGAAATGTTTTATACTATACTCAACAAAAAGACTTGCTTGTATTATTTACAATATATACTGTAAAATTGTAAATCAGGTGAGATAAAAAGGCACAAGTTTCTCTTTTTTAAATACAATGTAAACATCTCATCAAAAAGCATGCATTAACATTTCATTTTACAAAAAGGATATCTTTTTTTAGACAAAGTACTTAAATATGGTTTTCCAGCAAAATATAATTCTCTCAAAAATACTTTCCCATTCATCCTATGAACCTTTTAGAGTTTTTAATTCCATAAGAAGGACAAAAATGGGGCAAAAAAAAAAAGATACAGTGAGAGATTAGCTTAGGAGTCCTTCACAACTTGAAAACAGTAATGCACAACAAAGACAGATTGTAAAATGAGGCCTTTCTGATCAGTGACAAAAATACTGGGGTGGGGAGTGTTATTAATATTTTCTTCAGACCCAGCACAGTCTTAGGAAAAACTGCTGGTCCCATTCCCCAGTATCTCTGAATAGTATGGCAAACATGACAAAATAGTGAAAATACACTTAATGTCGTAATTTTGAATAACAATGCTAAACAGGTAGGCATATAAAAGCCAGCGGTGAGTGAACTGGGCCCAGACTCCTAATGTATATATATAAATATCAACAATATGTATTGTTTTTTAAATGAGAGCCCTGCACCGCTCTCTCAAATATAGGCTAACCTCCCTTGAGCAAAAATGAAAAATACACAACCCTCCCACTTTTCTCACCCTTCTCTCTGCCTAATAATTTCAGTACAGTCCCTAATGACAGTTGTGATCCTGGTACCTCCAGTGTAGCACAGCACCATCATTACGAGAGCTGAGGCCTCAAATACAGTTCACAACCACCCTGCTGTGCTAATGATGTCATGTTGTCTAACTTTAGGCTGGGTGACCATGCAGAAAGTCTTTTCCCACATCATCACGGTTGCTTATGAAAACAGACAATTCCTTCTAGCTGCACTAATGCCTCATTTCACATTGTATCTCCTCCGTGCAAATCTAAATGTGGAAATAGGATATGGCTAATCCTATAACATAAATGCATAATACCCACGCTGAAAGAGCAGATCAACTATGCACATGCTTGCTGGGAAAACACACACACACACACAAACTTAAGCCATATTTGTTCCATACGCACATGTAAATACATACTCACAGCGCACAAAATAAAAAAACAAAAAAAAAATACATAAAAGCAATCACACACACC
This sequence comes from Helostoma temminkii, assembly GCA_900302695.1. Lineage (NCBI taxonomy): Eukaryota > Metazoa > Chordata > Actinopteri > Anabantiformes > Helostomatidae > Helostoma > Helostoma temminkii. The sequence continues at coordinate 14,294 of OMLM01007496.1, forward strand.
CACTGCTTTTCTTCCCCAGCAGCTCTATCGCTTTTCAGTAGCATCATAGTATTGTTCCAAAACCAGAAACAAGTGGGGTGTGAGACAAGTTAATGGTCCAGATGACTGGGCCTGCAATACCTAAAATAGTAGTACTTGGCCCAAAGATAAGAGACGGGAATCAAACTGAATTAGGAAAGGTGATCATACCAAGCCATTCTTCATCAAGCATTCATCAACACGTACCTCAAAACATCTTCTGTACAACATCTGAATAGAATGTATCTATGAAGTTGTTAATACCTGTACACGTTTGCCTGGTTTTGATATATTAGCCATTTGTTGTAAGCACAGCAGAGTAATGCTCCATTCTGGATTATATCAACTTTACAGAGTATGTGTGGTTAAACTGTATGTCCATATAATGTATTGTATGGACCGTCTATGAGTTACTGTACATATGTTTTGCCTGGCTTTGTAGAAACGAAGCACCTTAATGTAAAACAACTGGCTAGTCAGAAACTAAACCTTTGCAACACACTTTTATAAAATGCTCTTTATTATTTCTGGGAAGAGTAGATAAGTGTTGGTTCACAAAGGGCTGGTTTTGCTTCATTGTGAGTAAAAACAGACATTTGGACAGCTGCTCTGGAGATAACACAAATGACAGCAATTACTACGGATGCACCTCAGTCAAATCCATTACCAGCAGAATCTACTGAAATCGTTTCCATAAATGTTTGACGTTTTCCATCCTGCAGCTCTCCTGACCATTTCTGCACACACACACAAAAAATCACTCTCCAATATTGTCTTAATTCTGCACCACGATGCCTAAAATAGTGACTTTACGACTTGGGGACTTCACGTGCAAGCTTTCTTTTACACAAGAGAAACGTTTTAATTTCAAAACAGGTTTAGCTTTGGACTTTTGCATATTTCTTTTGATTGTTTTACTACATATTTTAATCTAAAAAAAAGTATGTGAATGCTTACCATGGCTGCTATGACACCGATTGAAATTCAATCTCGGACTTGTTAGATTTAATGTAATAATTCAGCTTATGATGACGCTTGTATAGCCCTTTGAATAGATTCAAATAGACCTTTTGCTTTACAGTCTAGAATTCTGTGCCTCCTCAAAAAGTCCTTCACCCTGTTATCTTGCAGCATGTTGCTATACTGCAAAGCAAAATCTAAGTACTGACATATTTTTTGTAGTGCTATTATTTATGAAAGACTGCATAAGCCAAGTTAATATTTGCAATACTTTTTATCTTGATTTTTAAGGGACATTTAGTGCATGTGGAGTGCATCTGTGCAGTTATGTGAAGGCATGTGGACAGCATGTGTATCTATTTTCCTCTACGTGTATGTGTGTAGTCAATGTATCTAGAGCCTCCTAAGAAATGTATGGCTTTATCTCCATAGAAAATACTGTTATTGTCTTTGGGGCAGGGGAACACGGGGGTGCTTCAGTTGCTTTGTCACATTTGTCACGAATCCTTCTCAGCATGTCGTGTTCAGCTCCACAAACTATTCACAGCTCTGGCCCACTCGTGGTGACTGCAGGGTGAAATGCCTCTCCCCTTTTTACTTCTGCCACTATGTCACGCAACTTTCTCATCCATAACAAAGATGCCGGCAGACTGGGCAACAGGGTGCAGGCCAACTGGTCAGGCCTTCCTTGAACTTTTTCCAGTTTTTAATGCCGCTTCTGTCCCAACTGTTTTGAGTCACTTCTTGTGGAAGTAGATTGTGTGAGTGAGGCCTGACTCCACCTTTGGTATCTGGTCACTGATGATCTCCACCAACATTTCGGGGAACTCCACCTTTAGGGCCTGCGATTCGCGAAAAGTGTAGAAACAGAAGTCCAACAGGTTCCCCACCAGCTGGAAAACACAAATTCAAAAGTTAAAGTGAACATACTTATTTGAACTATTTTTTCTGTTATGGCACTGACCGTTTTGTGTAGTCAACGGTCACTGGGTCACTGACTTTATCTCTGTGAACTCTCTTGCTGACTCTAACCTCTTTGTCTACGCTGGTGTTGACCCATATATAAAAAACAAACAGTGATTCAGCACATTTGCCACCGTAACCACTGCATAGTCTGATCCAATAAACTGCAAAATGGCATTGATCCCCCTCTTTTCCATTCACCCATACAGCCTGGCCATACTCTCCTCCAGATAACTTTCCCCTCAGAGAGTGAAAGGGATGTAGTCATTCTTATTTTAAGTCACAGCGACACTGAACCACTAAGTAAATGCATTATCCGAAACCACTATGCTGCTATTTTGCTCAAAACATCTCTAGTGATATTAGGAGCCCAGTGTGCCACTGGACACCTCACTCCATGTGTGATGGCATGGCATGCAGAGAGGCTGCCAAGGGAAGCCTGTGCTGTACTGTAGGCGATTGGCACATTGGAGGCAGACAGGGCAAGGGTACTTACATCATGCATGGCGTCCAGTAGCTTGGTGAGCTGGAAGAAGCGCTGCCAGGTTTGGCCAGAGTTGTTGGTTGCTTTTCCCACTGAGCGCCGGAGCTCCTTAATGTAATTAACTCTCATTTCCTCAAATGCTGCCTGGTTCTTCAGACCCTCTTTGGGAACTGGGAATGAGATGAATATGATTGTCGTTAGCTGGACTGTATGAGAGGAAAACAAGATGGGTTTAAATTTAGTAGAAATTTAAGATAAATTTAGCAGTCACTAGGGTTGGGCTCATATACCTTTATAAATTTGCCATCTGTTTACACAGAGATAGACATCACTTCAACAAGGCAGATATTATAAATGAACGAGCAGGACTATCATATGGCAATGTTAGATTTTTACACGTTTTCGATCAGTATGATTTGTACTTCGTCAGGTATGTAACTCGAAAAATTATATATCACAGTTTAAGTAACTGTTTTGATGTAATGAAGTTGCCTTGCAACAGTCTCTGTAAAGATCATCCAAACATTGTTTTATTTACCAGCAATACATGTATATTTAATGAAATAATAAATATAATATAAATGTTTTGAAACACAATCTCAATTTGTTTTTCAGTTCCTTCATTTTGCTTGTCTTTACGTCTTGAAAAGCACAAACTAATTAATCTAAAAATGACTACCTGATTGAATAAAGCTTACTGTGCTGCAGACACAAAGTCTGTTGGAAGGTGTTTTTGAAACATTTAAATGTCAAAAATGCATTTAAACACCAATGACACATAGGAAAACCCAAGTTACTCAATTATTATAATGATTTCTCAACAACAAGTTTCTCCGAGTTGATTTCCCTATAATAATGAAGTAGAAACTAATGGCCACCTGGAATACAGGAAAGGTTGGTGGTTGGCAAATGCACATTAAACATGATTTGCAGTTAATGGGTGAAGCCATGCACAGCCACCAGTATGCTGCTCTAATGCAGAAATGTGTAACTGTGTAGAGGATAATTAGAGGTGCTCAGTGAATTACACTAAGACTCCCACACAGTAGCCTTTTTTTGGACATTTTTCCTGTGTTGACGACCTAAGCCTATTTAGCAACTCATTACAACCACTTTCACCATCTCAAGTGGTAATTAGTTTTCATGTGTAGCCGTTGATTCACTCAAGACAACTGATTTACTGGAAGGGTTTGATTGAGGTTATCTCAGCGAGAGTGAGAGCAAATAATTATCAACAGTGCGTGTGTGTATTAAAAAGCTTCAATCATTTTGTCAACCAAATCTCATTCATAAAGCAGTTTGTTCCATGACCAGAGCTGTTAAATGGCCTTAACATTAACATTATAATGATTTGGGTGTTAGCATCAATGCACTTACAGTAAAATATAAAGACAGTTTAATGGGAGAGATTCAGACTGATGTGAAAAATGAGATCCAGTAAATGCACCACGAGGATGCATCGAAATGTCTACAATATCTATTTCTCCGACTCTTTCTCCCTCGCTGTGCAGGAGAACAAAGTCACAGATATGGAAGTCTGCCAAAGTCCTTCAATGACATTCAGCTGCTGGCTACCAGATTAAGAAGCACCTCGCCTCTCAAAGAGCACACCTCAAATCAGTCTGCGGGAGTGCCTTCAATCGTCCTTCAGCCAAGACTAAGATATAATGATATTTACAGTAATGTGAGAAGTTTGTCAAATAGTACAGTTTTTTCCATCCTTCATACTTTGCCTTTAATGTGTGTCTGGGTCATTAGGTCATTTTAAGCACTGCCACAAATCTGTTGAATGCAGAGCATAGTATAAACTCAGTTTCTTATTTATTTACATATTTATCTTATTTATCTTAGATTCACTGATATAAATACTATGGACAAAATAATGGAAACACCTGTTAACATAAAACAACAATAAAGTTGAATAAACACCTGTCAAAAACAGTTTGAACCCAAACTGAACATTATCACTGCCATGGAGAGAAGATTCGTTGCAGTGGTCTTATAAGATCCTGTATTACTATCAATTTTACTTAATAATTTACACACACATATTTGTGGCACATTGTGGTACATTTTGTGCTAGATGGCAGTTCTGTACAAAAAAGTGTAACTCTTTTTCCTCAAAATGTATCAATATAGTGGTGTATTCTTTATATTATGACATTTAGAAATGTAAAAAAATAGCATTTGCTAAGCACTTGCTTACTGTATTGTAAAATATAGCTATATATTGATTCATACATGTATCATGATACATATCACCAGATTCTTGCCAATACACAGCCCCATTTTAGATTGGTGTACCTAATAAACTGAGATATTAATCTATATTAGAATATATAACATAGCTTATACTGTGATGGAGAATTTGGTCTGTTATAGCCACTGATAATTCAATCTTAATGATTAGTAAAACAGATAAGAATTCACTAGTTTTTTTTTATAATTATTTTGACTGTTGTTATCAATTTATCTATTGATTATTTTCTTAATCATTTCTGAAATGTATAAATACTGTGAAAAAATCAGTTATCAGTTGCTATCTTACCTTAAAAAAATGAGCACCACACACAGGCCCAGTGACCCTCTGCATTCTTAGCATGGTCAAACATCTTCCTTTAAATGACTAAATAATGCCCTTTAGTAGTTTTTAGTCCTAAACCACTAGGAACTGACAGGAGTTGTTTGAGTTCTGCAGAATGAATAGCCACAGGCAAAATCCTACTGTACTTCTAGTCAGTTAAGATTGTGTCTTCCTGGGAACTGAGCATTGTAGGTCAGTAACTGAGAATGTATGTTTGTCTGCCTCCTTCTTGTCCTCTCTTTCCCTCTATTTCTATGTAATTCACTTCATTGTACCTTAATGCACAAACACCTTTGGGCATGACATACGTGAAGCTGAGGAAAACTGATATGAAAACAGATTGGTCCCTCATGTGGAGGTTGATTTCTTTGCTTTATGTCATGGCTGATATGAGAATGTGCTAAAACCCAGTGTCACATTTGGCCCCTTTGTTTTTCTCCCACTGACCCACATAAAGCTCTCCCTGATTAGAAACTGACCTGGTATTTAGGGGCGTTACCATGACCTGCCCCAAAATAAGGTGTTTATACCACCATACCATACTACCACCGACTGATTTTTGCTACAGGTAATAAAGCTTATTTTCTATTGCACATAAATAAATATATTTATTTAAATATAATTCATGCAGTTAGGAGAAGCCATTAGCGTGTGTTGCTTATAAACATGCAGCTTCCTGCTCTTCCTGCTGGTGCATATCTACCTGACAAGGTGTCTTTCGGTCTCGATTTAAAACCTGACACTATTAGTCTTTAGGGTGTTGTCTAGTAGGAGACTTGTAAATGTAAACATGACCCAAAAAGACTAATCACAGTTTCGGCTAAAAACCTAAGACAATGCTGCAACTATTAAAGTAATTATTACATAATTAACTATCTATCACGCAAAATGAACCCATCATCATGGTAAACACACTGTACACTTGATCCATCTGGAATGAGGCTTAACAACCACATCAGAGAAAAGCGAACAGACAGTTTAGAAGCAGAGCAAATGGACGAGATAATCTAGCAGTGCTCTCTGTGCTTGCGTAGAGGTGAGGAGTGTAACTGGTTTGAGCAGGCCACTGCTCTTGTACCAAATCCAAACAGGGTCATGAGATACCGCAGGCTCAGTGAAACCTTAGCCAAGGTCAGAGAGGAATAACAGTCCTTCTCTCTTTTCTCTTCATCCCTCCTTCCTTCTGCCTCTTTCACCCATTCAGCCTCTCACCATTTAACATACACATTTTTTCAAACCAGCCTACAGGCACACACACTCTCTCTAACTCTGTGGTACTCGCTCAGCTGACAAGTTCTGACAACTCTTCTATAAACATTTCTGCTGCTACTCTTTCCACGAGGCCCTAGAATTATCTCTGAATGACTGTAACTAAGATAGCTTCCTACAGTGCCTCAGAAAATCCAGAGATAGACTGCTTATTTCTGAAATTATTCACAAGTGCTTCTGCTGAAATGTTTGCAGAGCTTCAGCCTGAGGACACTGGAGTGGACAGGTACAGCTATTTCCCTGCTGCACATTAAAAACTAAACACCAGATGATTATATTGTTCACCTTCCATCATATTTTTCATATATAACACATTTTGACAAAATCCACCAGCCAGAGCAGATTGAACTTTCCTAGTTCATCTCTGTATACCTGCTTCATTTATCCAAAACCTCTCTTTTAAAATTCCAGCCCGGGTGTGAAGGAAGTGGAGAAAAATAGCAGGTCTTGGAGCACTGCCTGGTGCTTGACTGGCTTTTATTAAGTAAAGCATGGCTCTCTGGAAAACCTCCAGAGGACCAGTGAGGAGAGGAGAGGGAGGCCACATCAACAGAAGGACCAGCTTTCCCATCCCCCCACCCGTTTGTCTTCTCTTTCTTTCTCCCTATAGCTATGCACCTGTCTCTTTCTCACCAGCAAAAACTCTCACTATCAACATTTGTCTGATTTCGCTCTTTTAATCTCCCCTTTCCCACTTGGTTTCGCATCCTCTGTGTATTCTCTCTCTTCCTCTTCTCTCACAACATCCAGTGGTTGAGAACCAGTCGGAGCGCCCGTGCTTTGAGGTGACTCAAAACTACTTTATATAAACCAGTTTATATCGGGGAAGTTTTTCACACTACCTCTTCCATATGTCGCTGTACAATGAAGCCAAAACCAAGCTTATACCACTAGGCAGGGAAATGGTGTACTGATAAACATATTTGTTTTCCTATATGCAGTACATATTACTGCAGGGGCTATTTCTTTGAAAGGGGACGCAAAACAAAAACACTGGAAACTATAGGGGTCAAATAAATTTAGTGGAGTAGAAAGTGCAGCATTTATCTCTAAACAGTAGTCAAGTATATGTAAGTATATCTAGGAGGTACAAAGTATCATAAGTATTATAGCTAAATCTGTACAGTGGTATCAGCTAAATGTGTGAATGTAAAATGGGTACACTTGTAGTTCTACAACGAGGTACAGTTTACCAGGTTGCCTTTCTAAGTCGACATTCACGCCCCACTTTCAGAGGCCTCTGTTACTTAAAAATAAAGACTCTGTCAATGAATATTTCCACTGATGCTGCTCTCATGCCAAAGTTGAAAGAGTTTGAAGTCGGGCCAGTATGCACACCCTTCAAATAGTTCACCACAACTCTGCTTCATCCCCATTATCGTCACCTCTCTCTCTCTATAATTATTGAATGTCTATTGACACAGATAAACAAGGTCCCAGTACATGTGTGCATAAAGACTGCAGCAGGTCTTGAGTGTCCTTTAATCACTATGGTTATGTTTTAAAATGCTGTAATAACAAATAACACATTTTTAACTGTTAGTAGTGATCTGACAGCAGCAGCTCACATGTGTTGAGGTAGTGGAAAACCACTGCTTTCAGTTTCCAACTGAGCAACTTGGTCCAACGCATCCTCTGTATGAGCCTGCAGTGCCTGTGGGTGCAGTTTGGCAGAGAGTGGCAACAGTGTGAGACCTTCTGTAGTGAGTGATTGAAGTATTCTCTTTATCCATGGCCAATTAAAACATTTAACAAAAAAATAAAAAACACATAAGCTTTCACTCAGAGACACCGCTTCACTTACCAGTTACATATACTGTATGTTCCTACACAAACAGGTGCATGCACCATCGAGCCTATTTTTACACCTGTTATGTACGTTAATGGGTTACTAAAAATGTGAATAAAATAAAACCTGACAGACTCTAAAAAGGAACGGTTATGAGTGTGAAAAGGCATGTGTCAAAAATGTGTGATGGATGAAACAAGTTACAAAACGAGATTGCTTAAAATATATATATTATTATTTTTTGGTGGAATACGGAGGGTGTTAAAGAGAGGGGGCCATAACCACACACAGTACCAGATAACGCATACATGTGTGAGGAGCAGGGGCTAATTTGGGAATACACAAGGCATGGCACCTTGTCTGTACACACAAATACAGCAGGTTATCAGTGAACTCATAGTGATCTCACAGGTACGTTAGTACTTTCAGCCAGAAAAAAAACTTTGTGTCATATAAAAAGAATTGCCCCAGAGTATTTTAGGGAAGATTTTTTTGAAACCGCTTTAACAATCAGGGTTTAATACATATAATTATCTCAACCTGAATGTGAAGTTAGCATTGACAGAAAGCGCAACCACCCATCAACATTGGCAGTTACTTAAAGCAGTGATGTTTACAGGGTTAGCTGTAACTGGGACACTACAGATCTTTTGATGAGTCATGCAGATGAAACGTGGCAGCTGTTGCATCTATTAGCAGTGTCTTATCTACTGTACATGCCTTTGCTTATAATCACAGTTATAATCACAACTTTCACATTTATTTTTAGTGATTTTCGGTTTGGACAGGAAATTATTCAGGAATTTCTAAAATTGACACTGACTACATAATTCTGTTTTTAAGTGAATGACTTCCAAATGACATTTTGTTGCAGTGGTTGTAGTTTGTCCTTGTGGGAATGTTGGAATGAAAAAATAAATGTGGCAGGTGGCTTTGAGATAAATAAATCAAATCTTGTGCAAGTCCATAGCTTACTACCCACTTGTGCTGAGAAGCAGAAGGACCTTCATGGAGAGGAACTCATCATAGGTTAGCTGCAGTCGTACAAACTCCTGGCTCACGTGCCTCATGCCCAGACACAGGTCATACATGGCTGATTGCTGCATGCGATCCCTAAAGAAGATAAGACAGTAGGAGGAGGGAAGGTGAGAATGACAGGCTTCACAGAAAGTAGTTTTTCTTTCAGAACTCCTGTTTGAGATTGTATTTGTATTCATTATTGTTAAATCCTTCAGCAGTACTCACTCAGCCATACACACTCACATTTATTCTTGGTTATCATAAAGAATTATTACAATTATTATTATTATTATTACACTATTTTTTGTCAAAACTCAGTGGCTTCCTCACTAAATTCAGCCCAGTGAAACAATATTTCCACAGTGCAGAGGAGGATTCTGCTAGTCTGGGCTAAGAGCAGAATACCAAATCCCCCCAGATTGCAGAGCGCTGCGTACAGTGTAACAGCACAGATGCACCACTTTCCTAAGGCTGTTGCAGGCTATGAAAGACCCTAAAACTAACCCTAGTCACCATAGAAACCCCTTATAAGAAGGACATGTAACTCCCAGCATATTTATGTTAACAGTAATGACACACACACAGACATGTGTTAGCTACACAGAGATGTACATGTTTACAAAACAGTCTTGTGTACATAAATGTGTCAAAAATACATAATTAAGCGTACATGGCGATCATGCACACTCGGCTTGCCTAACACTTTCTCACTCCCCTTCTTTATCACACACATTTTATTCGCAATTATCTCAGTTACATCAAAGAGTTCACCAAAACTGTAAAGAAACACCAAAAGAGATAAAGCAGGAGTCGATCATAAATGTGCTCTATAAAGGCCACGGATTCAAGGAAATATTTTGTTCTCCGCAATAAATCACCAACACACTGGAGTTCAGTAATTAAACTCAAGTGGTGTGACTTCACTAGAAAGAGGCTTTAAAAAAAAAATACAGTGAAACCATATCAATGGTGGCGACAGTTGGTGGAGCCCATCAGCTTTAGGGTCAGCAGTTCACAACCCAACTCCTCTTTGCCATATGTCATAGTGTCCCTGGGCAAAACAAGATTTCCACAAAAACAAAAGCGCATTCTGAGTGCCATTCCCAGGCCAGATCCCAATTAAAAAAATAAGAGGGTTGTGCGAGGAAGGGCATCTGTGGTGACCCTGACAATGGGATAAGCCATAACACAGAAAACACAGCCGAAAAAACAGTGAAACCATATCATTGCATACACAACGAGGGAGGAGATTTAACTGATAACAACTAGCTGAAAGGTTTTGTGGAGGCAACCAGAGGCAGTTCATTTGAAAAAAGTGCATAATGTTCCCATTAAATGATAAGACAGCAAACACTGTACAGGATTTACCATACAGCTGTGTCTGATGGCAAAACGAAATAACTCATAAACTGTGAGATCCGAACACACCAGTTACCCTGATGAGCAGCACTGAGTATGTGAGCAGTTTCGCAAAGTGCAGCATAACATTACTTGATAAAACTTTGGGCTGGAGCTTCTAAAGTCTCCACACGTTTTCTCTCTCTCTGCTTCTCTTGCACTCTTCCTGAAATGAATTTTTGCTGAATCACTGCCCAAAATGAGCTGCTGGTTTTGGGGTGGAAAGGAAAAAACTGGCAGCAATCGCTCTCCTACCCTCCCTCTCGCCTTCTCATCTCTATATCCTTCTGCCTCTCTCTGTCTTGAACTCTTTCTTTCTCTCTTTCTGTCGTAAAACATTCAAGAAGAACTAAAAAGAAAGTTCAGATTCACCTTTGGCTGGAAGACGCCAGACATTTTTTGTCTGAAAAGCATGTCCAGCGACTTAGGATTTAGCTGAAAGCACAATATCATGTTGAAACAATTCCTAAAATGTATTCTACATTATTATTTTAAATAGTGAAGCAGGAGAAAGTTAATCAAAAATGTTTTTTCATCCTTCAAGTGCCAAACTGGGTGGCCTGTCTAAGTGTTTGATTGACAGCTGAGCTGGCAGGGGAACAGTGACACAGCATACATCATCTTGCGATTGCTGCTTACAGGTGAAGGACAGACAGTGTTTTGTCAGAAGTGGTACTGATAAATATGGACCAGATTATAGAGCATATGAACTGACTGACATTGATATTTATAGATAATGTTTAAGCTGTGTGGCCTGCAACTCAAAAGGTAAAAATGCAACTTTTCACTGACAGAGCTGACAGAAAAGTTTATGATCAAAAATAAAATTAAAGGCTTTGATTGACCATATGAAAGGAGTTGATATGCTACACAGACACATCACCAATGTTCGTAGGTACAGATTGGATCTGTCTTGAGATCAAAGTTACATGTTACATGTATTCTTTTTTCTGCAAACTATGCTTATATATGTTGAATTTCATTTCTAGTTTTACACACAGTCAAAATATTGTGCAACATGTAAATTAATTTAATCGAGAGTGAATGGCCAGAACTTCTGGGGAAATACTAATCTTGTGCAGGCATTTACCACACATCAAAGAATAATTTACACAGTTTACGCAGGCTTACTTGTCTTTAATGCAATATGCACGTTTGTCTTTGTGGTATTTACTCTCAGTTAGTGACAGATTTCACTCTAACAGCTGAGTGAGTGGACAGTCTGTTCAATAAATGCCTTAATATCCTGGGTCAATAAGCACTAAGTAGCTATGGAAACAAGTCTACACTGTTCACTCCCCTAAAGACGGAGTGTCGTCAGATAAGTTATGGACTAATTCTGTCCTACATTTTGACAGATTCATCAGTTACATCCTAAATACCTTCAAGGTACAACTGATACTGTACTTTAAATGCCCTATAGTTTATTTTCCGTTGGGCTTCGCAGAATCAAAACACTCTCTATAGGCACCACTTTGCTACTTGCCCTACTAGCTACATTAGTTGTTGCTGAAATGTGACGGTGCCTTTGCACAGCAGCATTGCAGTCACATACTGTACAGTATGCTGCTTTCAAACATGCACAGAAACCCTGAACATATTTAGACATTATCTGAGTTGCTGAGCTGCATATGAGAATTCAAATGTTTGTTTATCCTGCAAGACCCTAGTACCAAATCTGGGAGTGATGTTGGAGAGTGTATTCCAGTGTATCATGTCATTCCTCCCACATGCTCTACACCAAGCAACCCAGCCTCTTGCTGATATCAAGTAAAGCCTCCCCCCATCGGAGAGGGGGCTCACGCAGACCACGTCTGAACCTGCATCTGTTTTGATAAACAAGTAACAATAGCAGCTAAGCAGATTCAAAGCAGCTAAGCTTAAGTTGCACCACACTCTGTCTTGTGTGTGGCTGCAGCAGGGTTCTCAGTGACTTGCTCCTATAGTCTTTTAAAAATGGGAACACTCGGTTGGGCCTGCTCTTTCACCATTTGGCAAGGTTTCGGGTCATAGGAACAGCAAAGTCATAGTCTGACAACAGAAGGTCTGTATGTAACCCAGAAACATAAAATGGTCTAAAACATGAGAGACAACATGTCTTGATCCATTTGAAATCAATTTCGTGTGGAAACTTCAACAACAAGCAACACACAACATGCCTTTGCGCAGAAAAACACAGTGGGAGGCAGCAGTGACATCCAGGCTGCCCTGACTGAACAACTAGCATGTGACCAGCATCCAGGCCACCTCCATCTCTAGCTGCTTGACATCTCCTCTGCTCTGTGTAGCTGAATGCCAGGTCCATCCATCAACGAGACAGGCCTGGTTTTCAGACAATATGTCATATATAGCAAGAGCAGAATACCGTTCAGGAGAAATTCCTCTTCAAAATATTGTGCACTGTGCATATTAATTTATCTAAATGCAACTGCAACTCAAATATTTTTCTCGTTTTGGACGTATTCCAGAATAAACTACTTTTCCTTGAAAACTGTTAAATAAGCTGTAATCTACTTTGTACCAATTGGATCAAAGTGTCTCCAGTGTGGAAAGCTGCTGTACTGTATGTGCTGTGTGTGTACTACTAACAGTTCATGCAGAAACAACACACAAGCACACACAGTCTGTAGATGGCATTTGCAGTGTTGGTTATTTATTTACTTGGAACAAACTGACCCACTGACATTATCTTACACAAGCTATTAGTCGGTGCTTTTAAACCTGCACCTGACTGAATTTGCTCCTCAACAGCAGGCTGCCTACAGGGGCTGCTATTCTCCTCTTTAATTAATTCTATATCATTCAATTCATCGCCAGCCCTGCAGGACGAGCAAGAAAGGGCCCACATACAGTTCTTCTCCACTTGCTCTCTTGTACAAACACATTAACACAGATCAAGTGGGCATTGACTGCCCACTTGAATCAGGCAAAGGCTTTGATCACCTCCGCCTGATTCAGATGAAGTAAAAAACAAGAAGTGCAAGAGCTTATCCTTGTGAAGTGCCAGAAATCAGGTATGAGATTATAAACTTTTATAGATGCGATGCCATGACTACATCAACCAATTGGAATGCTTAAAATACTTCAATAGGAAAATACCTGCCTTAATCTGTGTTACTAATAATGTTGGTATTTATGCGTAAGTTGCATCTGATAAGCAGCTGAAAATAGCAAAAGCTACAAATCGCTGATAATCAAAGCTCAAACCAATTACTGTACCTACTAATTAGCTACTCCAAAAGTTCCTTAACCACATATTTAATAGACATGTTTATGGGTTTGGGATCCCACAAGCTATCAGATAACACTGAGTGTATTTTATACAGTACTGTGCAATAAATATTCATGACACTATATTTGAAACTTTTAGTGTCTAAAACTTTTGCACAGTACTGTGTAAGTGCTGAAAAACCTTCTCCTTCACAGACAGGTCAAATTTTGATGCATCTAGCTGTCAAGGTGGTAGTGGAGCAATCTTCTCCCTTTGTTACATTTTGAAGATAAAATGGTACAAATTATGTGTAGCAAAAAAATATTTAATATCTATCCCACCACTTCGTGTCAGAACCAGTTCACCTTATTTTCACCAGGGTGATGTGCGAGGTATTCTGCAGATATGGAAGTGTAGACCTACTCATTAAAGATGAGGTCAGGAGCAAAGTAGAGCATCTGTCCATTGGTGTGTTTGTAGGAACGCCAGCTGAGGCAAAAGGAGGACAGACACATCCATGAGTACTGGATCAGGGTGATTTGGTCCTCAATGGGCAGGCTTCGGAAACCTAACACATACAAAAACACACATACAGCACAGACACATATAGATGATGAGAAGAAAGCACCGTGTTTAAAGGTAGGTGACAATACCCTTTAATGCATTTGAACTTCCATCCATCTTAAGAGGGATTCATTTATCTACAGTAGGTGTTTGTGTACCTGTATGTTGCGTACTGTGTATCTTTGCTACAGTGTACTTTTCATGCCAATATTTTTTTAATGAAAATCCCACGGGCCCTCCGGTTATTGGCATGTTGTCTATGAGGCACCAAAAATAGAGTCGAATAGGAAACTTGCCAAGCTCTCAATCAAACTCTGGCAAGAAACGCCTCCTCATGCAAAACATAGACCAACTGAGGACACGCAAGTGACTTATCAAGGCTTAGGGACTATTTCAGTCTACAAGCATGTCAATCTGCATCTCATTTCTTTAATATTTGAAAAGGTATGTCAAATGCCTGACTTAACTGTTCAGTCAGTTAACATTAAAGAATAAGATTTTGTTTTTTTAGGTCACTTAAAAAATAATCAGACATTAAAAAGGTGCATGTAGTTATAATGTAGTTTCCAATGACAAATATAAGACAACTGACAGACTTTCCGTGAGCACATTGTTGGAGTTGATAAAATGATTCTTAAATGCTCTGTGTGTTAGTCCTGCCACTTCCAAATGTAAGCTGGATGCAGGCAGTGGCATATCTGAAAGTCGAAGGTACACATTTTGACCCTTCTGTCTGGCTCTCCTTCTATTTATATGTCCGGATATGGCAAGCAGACACCGTGGAGGTATCAAATATTTGCAATACAGCAAATTAAACAGCTTCAAAGAGCTACCTGTGAGGTGTGTTTCAATGTCTCCCACTGAGTGTCGTTTTAGGGATTTTTTTCTTCCTGTGATATGGCTTATAGGTAAAAATTAATGAGATAGACATTAGATCTCCTGTTCAACACGACATCTGACAGCGGTGATGTAAATGAGTTCTGTTTGGAAATCTTAATCTTGATTGTATTTAATGCTAGAACAGGATTCATTGCTAATCGTGTTGAAGCTTTGCAGAGTAATTTCCTGACCTAATATTTAAAATTAAATGCGTGTTGGTGCCTTCACAGAACCAGTAGTGCTGCATTTTTAAAC
>OMLM01007497.1:0-14385 GCA_900302695.1 Helostoma temminkii
AATGCTGCAGCCAGAGTTCTGACTGGAATAAGTAAGAGAGGTCATATTTCTCCTACATTAGCTTCCCTCCATTGGCTCCCTGTAAAATCCACAATAGAATTCAAAATTCTTCTTCTCACATATAAAGCACTTAATGATCAAGCTCTTTCATACCATAAAGACCTCATAGTAACATATCATCCCAACAGAACTCTTTGCTCTCAGAGTGCAGGTCTACTTGTGGTTCCCAGAGTTTCCAGATGTAGAATGGGAGGCAGAGCCTTTAGCTATCAAGCTCCTCTCCTGTGGAACCAGCTCCCAGTTCAGGTTTGGGATGCAGACACTGTCTCTACTTTTGGCTGGTTCAGGTGGCTCTGGACCATCTTTGAATTATGCTGCTATTGATTTAGACTGCTGGGGCTCTCTCTAAACACACTTAAACACGCGCCTCTCTCTCTCTCCTTTTCGGCAGGTGTCCTCGGCCTTGGAGCTGCGTGTTCACAGTGTGCAGTTGCTGCCCATCTGTTTTTGTTGTTCTTTCCTCTCTCTTTTCCACTCACCCCAACCGGTCTAGGCAGATGGCCACCCATGTGGTTCTACTGGAGGTTTCTTCCATTAAAGGGAGCTTTTCCCCTCCACTGTCACCTAGAGGTTGCTCAAGGTCGATTTGTTGGATTTTCTATAATTCCCTACATTTGTATTGTTAAATTAAATAAACCATGACTAACTTTAGTCACACTTTTTTGTTTTTCAAAACATCTTCAAACATCACTTTCATGGAGCACTGGCCCAGTGGAAAAAACACTGACAGGAGTGTGAACGAGGAGGTTTAAAGTTTCCTATTTATATCTGCACCCAGAGTGCACTGGCCTGTGCACTCTCAATGACTGAGGTTTTGACATTTTAGGGGCTCAGGGACACTTCGACAAAAGGAGCTGGGTTGCAAACTGTCAACCCCAGAGTTGAGGGGCCACCACTTTCGACTCTCTTATAATGTAGTGATTTAACTATTTTAATTAGGTTTAATAAGCATGTTCTGAAATAACTGGCATATGATATACAATATGTTTCTATTATATTCAACAACTGCTGACCCACCACCTCAGTATCCACAGATGTCCCACATGTCCTACACAAAAGCAGTCTGAGATCTTTATGGCAGTCAATATTGATCAATTATTCAGTTTTCTTTATACAATAACGATGTACAGATGCAATGTTTCTGAGGCCTCTACTATTAGCATGTGATGTATTAATATTTAAGCTTACAATTCGTGCTGAAAAACAAACTTTTGATGACAGATAAACATGCAGCTCAATCAGGACGATCCTTAGACTGAATACAGTGATGCACTTTCTTATATCTGTTTAATTCTTACAAATATCAAACAGCACAGTAGACCTTGTAGCATTTCCAAATGATCAAAGCCTCTATTGACTTACTGACATCATCTGATAGTAAAACGGACAGAGAAACAGAAAATGTTACAATGCATGTCAAGCAACGACTTTTTTAAATAGCATTAATTATATAATTACAAAAGAAATATCACATACAATGACAGCAATGCATATCCACGATTCAAACAAATGCTGAAAATATATATATGGTAATAAATAATCCTAACAGCACAATTTAAGAAAATTAAAGGAAGGGGAGGTATTCATAATAACTTTGATT
Organism: Helostoma temminkii; assembly: GCA_900302695.1. Taxonomy (NCBI): domain Eukaryota; kingdom Metazoa; phylum Chordata; class Actinopteri; order Anabantiformes; family Helostomatidae; genus Helostoma; species Helostoma temminkii. The sequence continues at coordinate 1,661 of OMLM01007497.1, forward strand.
GTTTTAACTTCTGGGCCAAAATGCATGATGTGATACACCCTAAGACTATCACAGGTAAAGGCTGCTGCAAATACACTAGACAACAAAAAATGCTATGCACCGTGTGGCTTCACTAAGGAACAGCACAGTAGTCAAACAGGTGAGCGCTCAGGTAGTTTGCAGACGTGCAATGCTGAAAACTACACTGAAAGTGTTTAATGCAGCTGTGATCACTGCTCCACACGCCGTTATGCAAGAAAAAGCAAGTGCTAAAATCAAACATGAATACATGAAATGTCATTAACCAACTCACATTTTTAAAGCTTTTTAAATTAAAGAATTACAAGTGGATTAAAAATCAGCCTTGTCTTCGAAGTGGTGTTCACTGTGTGTATTTAAGTGTAATATGCAAAACAAACGGCTGTACTCTAAAACAGAAAGAAATCATAATTTAAATCTTGCTGACTAGAGCCGTTCATTATCACACTGACAAAGCCTGGTCTTACAATACTGACTTACTCCCAATTTTATGTATTTAGGTACAGTCTGAAGTACAAATATCTGATTTTACCTAAATCATGGAGGAGGAAAGGGTGCAGAGTTATGACAACAGAAGGATCTAGCGTTTGCTTTTCTAGTGGCAACAGTTCCTAGAGGCAAAGGGAATGCTTCTTTAAAAAACAGCATACATCCAACATAATTTACATCATAAATAATTCCTTAAAATAATATGACCACAGCATGAATGTCTTGCAGAAAAATCTACAGTGATGGCAACGATGGCCAGATCTTTCTGCTGTCAAAACATTTTTGACAGAAACGATTTAGAAAATAAAGAAAGTGTTATACATTTTCCTGTTCTGCTGTGACTCGCCTTTTGTACAGTTCCAACAATGCCCATTTTCTTTATAATCTAAATATCATGTTTCATAAGGTGTTACCTCATTGGGTTCTGTGCACATTATACTGAAATAATGCCATTGACATGGAATATTGAAACAAAACTGTAAAAACCAGGTACAAAAGGTACAATATAATCAAAGGACCACATGAAGAGGTGTGAAAAAGTCTTCAGTATTCACAGAAAAATATTAACTGAAGTAACTCACTGGACAAGAAGCGTCCCAAGTTTATATACATATGATAAGTAAAATTGAAAATAGATTTTCCTCTCTGTACATAGCATTGTGTTCTTTCATCTTCCTCTTCCTTATTTACAAAGAACGTCTGTTCTCGAGGTCTCCCTTGTCTTTCAGTTCCTGTATCGATCTAGTCAAGAGAGATAACGTCAGATATGGAGCCATAAATGGCTGCCGCTGCTGCAGCTTCAACCGAGGACCTTGACAGTCCTGAGATAGTGTGGCTGTCTCTGTCTTTGTCGCGGTCCCGCAGACTGCTGGAGGACACCAAACTACTGGTGCTACCACTGTTGCTGCCTCCGTTGGTGGCTACCAGTGTGCTGCTCCCTGGGGTGCCGGGTTGCTCCCGCAACATTGGAGAGGAACCATAGGGCAGGAAACGGTTGAGGAGCAGGTCGTGGTCCTCTGAGGCCGATGCTGATGCAGCTGCGGCGGCAGCCATCACCATATTATAATGCTAACAAGACAGAGAACAATGATCACTACTCAGGAATTGTATTCACACAACCCTATAAGGATACAGTTTCTCCTGACTGAGTTAGGATAAATTCCTGAATCAGTCACACAATTTTGGTCTAACTCCTGTTTTCCACTGGACACGTCTGTGGCAAGGAACTGCATGCGACAGCCACAGGAATTAGCCACCACTCTATCCTATGGTCCCGTTTCCACTGACTGCGCTGAAAATATGCACCAAGTTTATTTTTTAGGGCCGACGCGTCAAGCAGCACAGGGCAGATGAGATGAGCAGGAAGTAAAGACACGCAACTGACAGAGAATCCAGTTAATTTTCACCATAAAACATTAAACTATGAGTAAAAGTCCCCCAGTTATGCCTGTGGCTGGTTGACTGAATGGACCCAGTGCTGGTTTCTTCTCCTAGCACATGTCCAGTTTTTTCTCTGCTAGACAATGTGTGTCAAACATACAAACAGATTAATTATAAGAACTAATATAGCCTTAACAACAAGAAACAGCAAACATTAGATCAATTTCTCTCTGTTTGGGGTTAATTCAAGTACATATCCCGCTTTCCTATGGTAAAATGCACAAATACCCACAGAGAAAACTAAAATGTAATAGATGGCAACGCAACGGTGACGTTGTGCGCCGCTGACAGATCCAGTGGAAAACAGGGATAAAAGTAAATCAAAAAGCATTTTAACTCTAGAAAGTTGTCCTTTAGTAACTCAGTAGTCTGTCAATACAATTCATCACACAAAATTAATACAAACTGCAAATAATAAACAATGATAATTAAGCTATTATGGAATGTTCTGGTTTACACTTAGTTTGTCAGAAAAGTGTGGTATTTGACGCCAGGCAGAGTACCTGGCAAGTAATTAATTGACTTCTTCACATTTACAATATATTTGTGAAAATATCAATCTGCTATAAACACCACATAAGAAGACTCTAACCAGTAAGACACGAAACTCAGCAATAAATGACTTCAACCGTCTGAGTAAACATACCTGATTGTCACCTTGGAGGAAGGAGAAAAAATTTAGATCTGCAAGAAAAGAAAGAAGACACAGCCCATTTGGCTCATTCAGTAACATAAATAAATTCACATGTAACAAACATATGTTTTCATACACAGGTTTGTTTGTTTTTTTTATCTTAACACAAAAATTTTCCATCCTGCGGGAATGATGCAATGCTGTAATCCTGTTCATACAGGTTGTGAAGTTTTGCTTTCCTAAAGCGAACGCAAAAGATCAGAACCATTACTCACAGTTACGTTACCATAAAACTGAACTGGACAACTACTGCATGGTCATGTTATAGATTTAATGCTGGTGGTTTTTCCCTGCAGCAATTCTACCCCCTCTTTAATTCTCTTTTTTTGTGTGTAAAAAAAATAATCATCAGTAAATAAATCATCTCGTAGTGGTCTTAGTGTAAGACAAAACCTCTGGCTTTTTTTTTCATCATTCTATTATTTATTTAACAAAAATAAATCATGAAAAACAAAACAAAAAACATTTGCCTCTTTTAGTAGCTGATGATATATAACATATATAATCTAATCAAAGACTATGTTGTTGATCATCTGAAATTGTATTTGCTTAATACTAAGACCTGCTTTGATCAGATGATTTTTATTGTTTTTACACACACAAAAAACAAAGACATAAAAAAGGTACTAACTACATGACTGTAGTTAATATTTGTTTTGCATTTTGATTTGACTTTTATTGTCTCCAGGTTTTTTATGGTACCATCAGTACAAAATACATATAGTTTGTTATATTTAGATTTAACACAAATGAAGCATCAAAACTGTTGCTACATTAAGTTAATGGCAGCCTAATAGTTGAATACAATGATGCAAACTGGCCACATTATACTTTTACATCAAAATAGTGTGACCTGAACTGCTGCTGCTTGAAACATGTGGAAGTACTAAAAAAAACTAAAAAATACTTGTACATTTTAGAGGTTTGTGTGTGTGAGAACTACTAATCCATGACAGGTGCCCTAGAGAGGTATTGCTTCATAGCCAAAATGGGCAGAGAAAATGATTACTGTGATCGACTTTTTCACACATGTGGGCACGTGATTTTTATTTTAAGATGGAAAAAACCCAAGTCTATCTTATAGGCAGGATTACCTGGCAGGTCACTAGTTGTGTGATAATAGTGGCGGTAGTCTTGAATAAGAGGTGGAGGAGGAGGAATGTAGTTGGTCTCCACAGGGGGCATGCTGGGAGCTCTGGCCACAGGCGAAACTTGGCTGTGTAGGTTTAGTACTCTGGGAGGGAACGCAGATCAAGTTAGTGGCAAAAGTAGAAGTAACATGACAGAGTTGAGCTCAAAGTTCCCCTAAAACTGATTATAGTGGCGGTCCTGTCTGTAGCTTGGACACTTACCCCTTGTTTGCAGGTGGAGAGACAGGTGACATTGAGGGACAGGCCCTTTTAGGAGGTGGCTCATCATCTAGCTCGTCCTCTGAGGAGCTATCCAGTGTCAGGTCAATCACATCCACTTTCTTACTGTTGTCATAAGATGATCCTCGTTTGTGCTCGTGTGTATCTGTTTGAGACAAATCTACAATGACACAACTAAGTTACACTGACTTCACAGATCACAGTGAAGATCGCACCTAAAGAATCAGACAAGCATACTACATACCACTGTCTACACCATTGTATGAAGCAGACACCTCCTGCACCTCCTTCTTGGACCTCATTGGGGCCCAGCTTCCATCTTCTTTGAACTGGATTTCATCGCAGTCAGAACAGCTATTCAGGATTTCCATGAACAATCTGTGAAAACAACCTCATACTTCAATATAGTACAGAGAAAACTGTTAAGATAATACAATATGACCTAATGTGTTCATTTATTAACAGATTAACTGCTGCTCAATAAATCACAAAATTGCATTATAAAACTAAAACTATTAAACAGACAGACAAGTCAAACAACTGAACGGTGTTAAAGAAAACATGAGTGTTTAAAGCAACAGCTAAACTAACTGATTGTACAATGCTTTATACTGTACAAAGAAGGATACTACAGCTATAGGAAGTTTTTATGACAGCAGTTATGTAATTCTCCATCCAGACAGTCAGCATAATAATTGCACAATTAACTTGTTCAAAAGTGATCTACTGAAAATGTAGCATTAAACTGAGTAGTGCAGAAATGTTAGCGCTTCTGACCTTTTAGGCAAACAATTCTGGTTTTTGCTGGAGGCCTCTTGTCAGCACATCTGCTGTGCCAACACAGAGGCATCACTAAAATTAATGAGGCTGTTTTTTTCATGCTTTATTAATATACGTTTGACATCACGCACCATCTGAAACATTTCTAAAAAGTGGAAAGCAATTATCTCTATACAGATGAATACATTTAAAACATATTTTGATTTAAGGTCAACATTATGTTGTTTCATACCTCACATGCCCAAAACAAGCATACTAGAATCATCCAGTGGTAGATATTACATTTGATGAAGCAGCGATGTGCTCACCCGTCTATAATCAGATGTTCATACGGTGCCTTCTTGTCACACACTGGACACACCCAAGTTGGCTTCTTCTCATTCATTTGGATATAAAGTGTAGCATCGAAGCACTGAAGGTGCGAACAAGTCATAGATCTGCAGGGGATTGTCAGCCTCATCTTCCCCAGCTTAAAAACAAAGCACAAAGGACACACAAGATGCATTTTTCTTGTCAGTGTTGAAAAAAAATCCACTTGGTATTATGCCAAAATACATCTACTATATCATCTACAACAACATGTGCTTTTTGTCTTTCTGCAGGATAAATTAAAATTCCTGGCTACTTAAAAATATAGAATTTAATTTTAATTCTGGTTGATCTACTACTAAGAAAGTATAGCTAGTAACCTGCACTGTGTTACTAGGTATACTTCTTGGGTACGACAATGGCACAGACTTTGTTTTCTAAATTGATCAGGATAGTGGGTTACTTACTGGACACAGGAGAGAGACTCGTAGACTGGTGGTGGCGATCTCACTCTCTGGATCAGCTGTCAGTTTTTCTTTGACTGAGAGAAAGAACAAAAAAAGATTAAAAAAGAAAAACAAATGCAAACAAAGACTGTTTAATTCACATATACAATATGTAGTACGTGTCGTAATATTTTTTTAATCAGAAAAATGTATTAATGATTGATATACATAGAGTACAACTAATTTACTCTACAGCTCCTCATACAACAGACAATACCAAAATAATCTTAAGGGAAATGAGGGCTTTTGCAGGACTAGTTCCCGTTTTGAGTCCTAAGTTTAATTCCTGTAACTTTCAATGTGCTGTGACAACTGTGACATGCCACAAAAATGCAGAGTCTATGAAAGGCGCTGGGTAATGTGTTTTTCTAATCCTAAGCAAGTTTTCGGTTTATCCAACAAAAACACATTAAACTTACTCAGAGCTCTTGAGTGGTCAGGGTTCCTAATTCCTTTGGCCCGTAGTCTTTGCAACAACACTGCAGACGACTGCTGTCTTACCAAATATACAGCCATAGAAAAACTCTGATAAATAAAGATAAAAATAAAAAGGTCATGTTGATGTGAACAGGCTTCAGCAAAAACAACATTAAAAAACAGTTCTACATGTTACGGTGCTTGATTAAAGAAACCTGTTAATATATTCATATACACTTTCCTACCCTCCCAATTTCTGAAGTCCACGACACCACAATTGTGTTGGGGACTGTGGTGGAAAGTCTGACGAGAGAAGTTATGTTAATGGGGCGACTGGGCCTTTTTGGTTCAACTCCATTTTTGGTGGGAGGAAGATATCCCTGTAGACAAAACATCAAACATCAGTGACTTTGATACTCAGTAACTGAAAATATGATGACAGATTAATGATAAGTAATCTGGACTCACCGGGAGATTACAGGGTTTGCCGTTCACCTTCACGCACAGATTAGGGGGGAAATGATCCTCCTGGGGACAGCTTGTCTCTGATAAACAAAATCTGAAAAATAAAAAACGGAACACAGATCATAAGCTCAAATGTCAAGAAACTAAATTCCAAAAGCAATTTGTTTCTGTTAAGTTGCCTCTTTCACCAAAAAAAATTACTTGCTTGCTTATTTTACCATTTCAGTTGTGTCAAGTACAGCCATCTCCATCTATGATATAGGAGAGCACTTCTTAAAGGATGTCATTCACCCATACAGTGAATATTTAATTCTGCAACTAAGAAAAATGTCAGTTTTTTATGTGGTTAAATATTCTTCCTCAAGCAAAAAATGCTAACAAAGTGTACCTGGTGTTATGTGAGGTTTACCTGTGGTAATGTATTAACTGTTTCTATGTTGTCCAATTTGGTACGAATGGGTCTAGATTAGAATTTTATCTTTTTTTTAACAATCCAATCTGAATTAAGACTTGCATGAACATCAAGGAGACAAGGGTCTCGCTCAACAAATTAGAATGTAATTCACATTGACTCCTATCTTTGTCATTTAAGATTGTGCTGTGAACTGTAAGCTAACCAATAACTTAGGTTAAAGAGTTAAAGTAAAAAGATTATGTTGTGTGTTTAACTTCTTATGTCTGATTCTGAAAGCCAAAGTTGACCACATAAAAGTTTCTCTAATGTGCAGATATGGAATAACAGGAAACTAAAGAGAAAAGTATAGATGGCTACAAGTGACATGACTATTTCTGGTTGTGTCAGAACTGAAAGAGGCTAAACACAGACCCACTATTCCCTTTACACCAAAGGTCTTGATTAAAATAGAAAGGTTTTATGCTCAGAACGAAAATATTTAAGACATACCTTAATTGGACTTGAACAGCAAAGTCACATTTGGTCCCAGATATGTCCCTAAAGAGTTAAAAGCAATGTCATCTATTTAATTCTGGCGTCAGAGAACATATCCTTTCTAAATCATGCTGCTTTCAATACTTTTATAATATGATTTTTGGATAGCTGAAGAAAATGCTTGCCAGAGAGTTTTCTCACTTACATAGAGCTGCTTATCTGTTGAACTTGTTGTGGTGTTAATGCAAAGGCATAACATGCTTCTTGGAACCGCTGACTGTTATCTGAGGCTAAAAAAGAAACAGAAACAACATGAAAGTCTGTGGCAAAATCTACAGATATCACTATACACAAGTTTATCTGAACTTTACCAAGCAAGGTTTTACTTCAGATTTCTGCTTTCACAATGATCCATCAGTACACCCACAAGGAAGAAGTGCTGCCACTACGCACACACACACAAGTGAGCAGAAAGTAGTAGACTCACCCAGGCTGGTTGGCTTAATGAGCTCATCCAGGACATCGTAGAATGGTAATCTCTGGAGTTTGACATCTGGGTGTACAGGGTGCAGGGCGGTGGGGAGGTGAGGCAGACTCAGCTCATGTTTAGGCCCAAGTAAAGAAACAGGCAGTAAAGGTGACGGGGAACCGTGGCTGTCAAATCCCAGCTGGGCAAGGCCAGCGGGCAAGCTGGAGGCAGAATGAACACCAGGCAGAGCTAGATCCACTGGTGACACCATTTTGGTTGGGAAGCGCCGTCTGTAGAGTTCTTTGATCTTCATCTGCACTGCAGGACTGCATCCAGCCTTGAGTAGGTGGAGAGCTTTGGTCAAAAGTTCGTGTTTGCGACCATGCTTATTCCGCCCTGCATACCCCAACAACACCTGGAGCTCCGAAACTCGAAGGCTCATTACCATTTGCTGGTGGAAAATGAAGAATGGGAAAAATGGGCTATTACACCCTAGAAACACATCTTACTCTGAAGTAAAGAAATATGTTTTTTTCCTCATTTTGACTTTAGCTGTTACTGATTACATTACTAAGAAAGTTTGTCTGATTAATTTTTAAAACATTAAAATCCTTCAATAACCCATTATATTTAAATTTTTGACATATTCTCGAAGAAGGAAAATTTATATAATTTCTTTGGCCTTTTCTCAACTAGTATTCCAATAAACATTAAGAACGAATGCTGTATATTCAACATACTGGCTGAGGGGATTTCTACTGAAACCGCCCTTTGGCTAAACAGACATCACACATTTCTTCTTCTAATTTCTGGCGTCACCACATACCACAAATGTAAATGCAGGGCACGCACACTAACTAGGATATTTGAACAACAAAACAGAATCTAATACACCAGAGACTGTTTCTTGAGACTGTTAAGGAAAGGTTAACACCTAAACCCTCATGAATTACCAGACCGGAATTCACACCTACGTGACACAGATGCATTGAATACCTAACATTATAATGTGCTTGGTAACCATGGACTTGTGTTCACTAGATGTATTATAATCTTGCGTCCCCACTTGTCAATAAATATGCTTTCATCTACAATATGGCATCACATAAAACCTGCCTATATGCACAGGTAAATGTCAATCATTCAATACATGGTAACATGTAACATTATCATCATCATCATCATCATCAAATTGTAAACATCCTGGAGATGTTTTAAGAGTTATTTAAACCTGTTGATTAAAATGAGGTTGCGCTTGCCATCTTACAGAAGCAGGACATTTAGACAAAGACTCTTTCAAATGCACATGTTTTAATGCAGTTTATACTAGACAGTACTAAAATGCATTTACTACATAGTAATAATACACATCATATGACAACGTGTGAAAGAGGAGGAGGAGTGTCAACAGTGCAGAGATTGGTTTAAGAGGGGAGCAGATCAGATAGAAAACGTTTAAATATTTCTGTTCCTATTCTGCCTTCTTGTTAAATAATAAGTAGTTAAGAGCACTAAAAGAGTAAAAGGTGAATAAAGACAGAGGGGAACTAGCTACTTAGCTTGGTAACAGCGCCAATGTGATGTAACCTGACTTAAAATCTAACGGTACGTTATTTGATTGAACAAGACGAACCGACGTGAGTTACAATGGAGAAAACCGGACAGGCAATACTAACTATTTTTCGATTATTACCTCCACAGCAGCTTACAAATAACGCTAACGTTAATGAATGCTAAACTGCGCTTGCTTCCAGGGAATAGACAGAGCCCGTTTTTTAACAGACATTACGATCCAGCCGGTGAACTGATGAAAATGTCAGATGGCTAACGCCACAGTACTGTTGGGTCTAAAATGCTTATAGGGTCGCAGCTTTCATCTTTTATTAAAAGTGACATCTAGTCTTATCTGCGGATGAACTGCACAGGAGAGAGCCTAACGGAGCGTCGGCAACAATAACAAAGCTAACGCTAGTAAGCTAGCCAGCCAGCTAACACTTAGCTTTAGTATGGCGCACTCTGCTTTGGTGTTTTTTTATTATTTGCCTTGAAAACAAAACTCATTGGGTCTGTACTGACCTGTAACCAAAGTGCCATTATCTGAAACTCAAATTTCAGTATGTGAAATGGCTATTTGTCAAGCTAATGTAGAGGCTCACTTTACCTTGAGTTCCGCACTCTCCGCCATCTTGTTACATTGTGTACGCATGCGTATAGGCCATCGTCAAGGGACAGAGTCAATTCAAAATTGTTTGTCGCTTCTGGGTATCGGACGCCAGGGGGCGCTGCTGCAACACAGAAAAGACAAACGGTAGACAAAGTCAAAAACGAGGAGTTTGTCCTGTTTTTATAAATATAAATAGCTTAAAAATGTGACATAGTAATGTAAACTATTAGTTATTATATTAAAGATATTAAAAAAAAAAAATGCTATTTGGTTAGTATTGGTGAGAAGTCACGAAGTAGCCCACACTGGAGGGCACTGGAGGCTGTCTACTTTTACATTTTACAGTAATTAATGTAAAATTGTGTTGCATTAATCAATGTAAAACTGTGTATAAATGCTTTAAAGCAGGGGTTGCCAACCTTTTCGGTCTCGGAGTTGTTAGCTGTTCGAGAGACATTTTCTTTCTAAGATAATAGCCAAATTAAAAATTAATTTAGCCTCAGAGAGTTTAGCTAAAAGAGGTCAACCTTGGTATTTTGCAAAGAGATAAAAAAAATCCTTCCCTTTTCAGCTTCTGTTGGGCCCAATTGTTTGATCGCTCCGATGTATCTGGTGACCTTTTGTTTTTTTTACCTGAAAAGTGTTGAAAACTACCTCCACCTCAACCAGGTACAACAACAAGCTACTTTCACCTGGGATTCTGTAGCTTAAGTGTGTTGCTGATGTTGGGCTACTTTTGCACTCGACGCTTACTTGTTGAGTATTTTTACATTCTGGTATTTTACTTAAGAATCTGAAATGGCTATGGCATCAATATTGATAGTCAATAGGCAGAAATCTAATATCAGACAAGTGCAAATGACAAGCAGTAAGTTAATTTATTTATTGTGCTGTGCAGCACTGATGTGTGGATTTTATCCTCAAAAACAGTTGACAGATGATTCATATTGTGCAGCTGGATTCATTGGGCCTATAGCTTGTATGTTTGCGAATAAACTATAAGAACAGGAGAGGGAATTGTGCCTGCTCCACATTTCTGTTGATAAAATTATTTATTAATTAGCGACGAAAACAAATATCACACGAACAAATAAACTACTTTTTGAACCTACTGAGTCCAGTGTTTAGTCTTCAGAAAAAAGAATAGTGGTTTGATCGCTACAAATAATTATACTTTAAGCTTATTTCAATTCAAATGCCTTTTATTTATAATTCCCATCACTCGTTTAAAGTGCATAACTTCCAAAGTAAGCTACTGGCCTGCAAGAAACACAAGAAAGGTAGTAGGCTATCACAACACTGTGAGAATAAGAAGCAATGAATTATCTATAAAGCTGCTATTATTGACAACAAAAACGAAATAACAACCTAACTATTACAGGATACATACATTGTCATTGCACTTTGCCACAAATAATAAATATCATCAATGGTATCATTTCAGGAAAACAAATTTCACCGTATTGTTACATAAATGCTGAAGGTAGATACACATTTTTTTAAGGATATTACAAATAATTACAAGTTGGTCTACTTCTGAGTTGATCAGTGTCTCTGTGGATTTTCCGTCTCTTGCTGTTTGACGGAAGCTGTGTCTGTGTGTCCTTTGTTTCTCTGTCTGTATGATGCGAAGGGATCTGGTTCACGGTGGGAGCAGAGGAGACTTGAAGGAGCAGGATCCTGTGCAGTGGCGAGGAGTCAACATCTTACAGGAGAAATGGTGTAAAGCGTCGTGAGCTTCTAAGAAAAAGGAGATAAACCATCAATAGTGTTCGTGCAGGTGAGTGTAAAATATTTCTTACTGAATATGACATTGTCTATAATCTAAAGGTTTCAACCGGTGACATAAACGTTTGTGATTTCTACTAATTTACATGTAAACAAAAATAAATCGCAAAACAAATAGGACAAATCTGGAAAGTGATTTCAACAAGCTTTTAAAGTATCAACACACTAAATAACACCCAACAGATAAACCAGATCAATCCATGGGGTCTTGTTTACACTGAGCACTTTCAGCACATAGACTGACAGCAGCCACGTTGGGAACTAAGCCTCAGTGTGTAAATCCACAGCAGGAGCTGAGGCGGTGTCGCAGCGCTGCTGTTTCCGCTGCCTTTAGTTTTCTCACCTCGGACGATGTGAAGCTGCTGAACCATCTCCTCCCTGTAGGAAAGTTCCCTTTTCATTTGATCCTGAAAATTATCTGAGGGACACATGACAGAGAAGGGTGTCAGTCAGTGAGGGATGCTGCAGGTGACCCTCCATTAAAAACATCACCACACATAAAGGAGTTAATTTAGAAATAGGCTAATTGCTTCAAAAAATACACGGAGGCGTGTAGCTCTGATGTTTGCCTTAAAAATTTATGTGGATTTAAAAATACATAAAGTATGAATTGAGTTTTATTGGGGGAAGTGTTGGTCTTTGCTCAGGCCGCAGGTTTATCGGCCTCTAGGGGGCGCTGCTCTCAAGACAAAGCCAAAATCCATGTGCCGACTGTGAAAACAAACCCCATGGCTCCCTGTGGTGGCAAACACGATGTCAGACTGGAAATATTTAAGTTTATAGACTGGTTTTAGTAGAGATTAGGGTTTATCATTTTAAGAATAATTCAGGGTAAACACAATCTAACAATTATTTTCAGAAATGTATGATGAAGCATTTAGTTATAATTATAATGTATTTTTTTTTCTTTTTTGCAAAACTATTCCC
>OMLM01007497.1:16079-36947 GCA_900302695.1 Helostoma temminkii
TATCTAAAATAACATAGGTAGACGTTAATGTAAATAATACTTATTGTAGCCCACCTCTCCTCCTACTACCACTTATTATAATAATAATGATAATCGAAGAGCCTTGATATATCTACATATATATATAATTTTAACAGTAAGACGCCGTCTTACCTTTGGCCAGCCTCTCTATGTCTTTTTGTGATGGCAGAGCTCTGGCTGGCGCGTCCTTGCCTGAATGCACAGAAAATAGTTTATATTCTTCTATCTGCAAAAATAAAAGCTGACCTGTGCATCATAACACAGAGCTTATACCGCTGATCTCAGTATAACTTACCATCATCCGGCTCTCGCTGGTTTTCCTCATTGCTTTGTTCATTAAAAGATTTCGTTTCGATCTCCTCCACTGTAGAAGACGGCTCTTCTTTACTCGCACTCTCATCTTAAGAGAAAATAAATCGATGTAATTTCCCCTCTTTTCGATTTTTTTTTCTACAGCTAAATGTTTTAACAAAAGCAGAAAAAAATCTAACCATTTGCTGTGAGTGCTCCAGTCTGATAACTTGCATGTCTGAAGTGATAGGGACTGCTCCTTTGTTGCAGATCACTCCTCTCCGGTGTGTAAACCTACAGAGGAAAGAATCACCACTCCTTAAAGCTCCTAAAATGACCAGGATTTAGTTAAACAACCGCAATTCATTAAAAGAGAAACTAGAATTAATAATAAAAAATATACTATAAGTTGAAGTGTTTATATTTTTATTTAAGGAAACTGTTTCTGAATTTTTTTGAAATGCTTGGACATGCTGTTTGTTGCTGTTGTGACACACACATTTCCCCAGAAAGACACAAAGATGTATCTGCTTAAAAATACACACAGGCCAAGGAAAACAAACCCATTCGCAAAAAACGTTAGTGGAATATTACAGCTTGTGTTATCTTCCCTGTTTCTCGGCTATAAGTCACTCACTTCAGTGAAAGACGCAGCTATGTGGGACAGCTGCTTGCTCTGCAGTTCTCTTTCAGAGGACTGGACCACGTGTAGGCTCATTTTTTGGGAATCGACCATGCTGCTGTCCTGCATGCCCTTGGAGTCTGAATCGTTTGGAGAAACACTGTGAGCCAACCCGGGAGGAGTCCGAGGACACACCGAGGACAGAGGCCGGGAGTCCTCCTCTTCCTCTGGAGTTTTATTTGTCTCCACATCCACGTCCGGCTCGCCCTCACTGTCCACGCAGGGTGACACAGACCGGTAACTTGAACTCTCACTTAAAAAATCAGGCGATAAATACCCGGTGCGACACCCGTTGTAAGCGCCCCTGCTGCCGTAAAGCTTGGCGATACAATCAGCGTCTTTAATAACAGGTCTGAACGCGGAAACGTAGCTGATTTTTCGAGGCGCAAGGGCCAACCCCTCCAGCGGCCTCGCCTCGTCCCCTGACTTGTCGTCTTCGTTACGCGCCGACTGAGTGCTGGAACACCGGTCGTTTTCAACTATGCTGTCTTTTGATGTGTTGGTGCTCCGGTCACTATGCTCAGATATGTCCATGTCAGTCTGTCTGGAAGGACACAGCAACTCTTGTGGGGGTTTGTGAGTCTGCGGGTACGGAGGCATGGGCAGCGCACCCGCCGCGGGCCAGAACATGGGGAAGGAGTGATAGGCGCTGTCCTTGGTACCAGGCCACAGCACACCTGGGAGGCCCGCCTTACTTTGCTCTCCCATCATACCGTCTTCCTTCTTCTGGCACAGGCCGAATGCTGGGAACCCGTACGGATGCGGGAAGAGCGGCGGTGGGATCTTCTGCAGCATCCCGAAACCTTTACTCGGCACAGGGATGACCGGGTAGCTGCGTGCGCTCGCCATGCTGTCACGGTTGTCCTCGCAGCTGAGTATTTTTGCAGGTACTTCGGGTGAGTCTCGGTGATGGCTGGGTCCTTGTGGTTTCAAAGGAGAGCTGGACCCTGAGCCGCTGCCTGGCAGTGTCCTCTTACGGCTGCCACCGTTGAACATGGCCTTCACATCTTCCCAAGCGTGTAAAACATCTGTCTGGCTGCTTTTATCTGTTAATTTCAGGTGCCGCCTCCAAGAATTAAAATTTGCTGCATCTGGCTGCGTGTACTTAGACTCCGGTGTGCGATGTGAGTGAAATATGAATTTATTTGGAGAAAAATACATGTTGCAATAGGAGCACTTGATGCACTTTGCCCTGGAGCTGTTGTATCTTGCCGGGATGAAGCTGCCTCGACTCCCCCATGCGCACTCGTGGGACACGTCGAAGGCGAAATTTTCTGGAAGTTTAGGAGGCGCCTGAATTCCTAGGAATGATTTACAAAGTCTCTCGGCCTCGCGTTTAGTGATCATCCCGCAGCGCCTGGAGGAAATTGGCATGGCCCCGGCTCTCCGCAGGATCTCCAGCTGGACAGGAGTGCACTGGACACAGGTGATGCCCAGCGCCACACGCCGGTTGTGTATCTCGTTATAGCTGTAATTCTTCAGCAGAGTGTTGGATATCTGTGCAAGGCAGAGTCTCTCCTGGCCATCTATCACTAATGACACAATAGGTATTCCATACAGCACTGTCTCTCCGACTTGGTTGGGCTTCAGGTTGGTGCTCGGGTATGAAAGTTCTTGTTTGGAGCTTGGCGATGAGCTGGAGTCTCGTCCTGCAGGTATGGAGTCCATCCTTGGAGGCCTGGAGGCTGCAGAGATGACGTTTGACACGAACGTGTGAGTTTTTGTCAAAGTATTAACAGCCTCAAGCAGAGCTTTAGAATTTAATACGATGTTTTAGTTTGTGTTCTCGTAAACAAAAACAAGGGCAAATTATTACATGTCTGCATTTTAATACAGCTTTACGAACGAGACTGTTCATTGAATAAAAACACCTTATCGAGGACGTTTATGACATAATGTTGATTGACAGATGATCTAACCCAGGCACAAACTCCACTTAAATTATCTTTGTGCCTACAGTCTTATTTCCTTGTAAACACAATCCACCATCTCCAGCTGTAAATTTACAATAATTAGTTATAATTTCATTATAAACTCGACGGAGTGAAATCGTTACACTAATTTCGGCCCTAAACGCGATGCGAAGTCAGTTTCTAAAACTCACCTTTAAATCAGGCGCAGCTTCCCTCCGTCCTGAGTGAGAAAGCTGTGATCAAGTGAATGTCGGAGCGATAAGAAGTCTGTGTTGGAGGATGTAAAGATGTTTGGTTTGGGAACGGGACTGAGTTGTTCGTGCAGCACCGCCTCCCTCCTGCTCAGTGTCCTCCTCTCTCTGCTCCGCTCTCGGTGTGTGCGGATGGTTTGTGTTGCGCCAGCAGCAGCAGCAGCAGTGTCCACATGGCAGGCAGACTGTAGTACAGCCCCCTCTATGACACTGACAACAATCAAGTGACGGCAAAACTTATGGAAAGGCACTCCCACTCACACAGGCAGTCTGCATTAACTATGGATTCATGACCAATGAAGATGGTTTAAGGTTTTGGTCTTATGTCAGCCTGCAGGTCTACATATGGATGAGATGCTGCATTCAACGGGGTTAGATTATTAAATAAAAACTCAAAAAATAATTAAATGCAGACTAAATGCATTCTTTTTTTTTTTACAAAAGAAAACGTCAACATTAATCTTTCTTTACTCTGGAGCCTATTGTGTCGAACATAAGGCGTTTAATTAATTCTTTTGCACTTTCCTGTTAAAAAAACAGCGGTGTTGCTGACTCTATGCTCGGAGGAGGCTGCGATGGGATTTGGCATTCCGCTAAAAACAGCAGGGACCCACCGACACATTGTTGTGTGTATGAAGTGAGGGCCCGCTGATGAATGCAGCGTGCAGGCCTGCATCATGTGCTGGGTTCCCACGGCTTCACCGTTTACAAGCTACACTTCGCCTACATGCGTTTTGACAATGAGCAGCTGCTCCAAAGGTCACTCTCTCTGATCTGCACTTAGTTCTTTTCGCCGAAGCTGAAAGAAAAAGATCAGACAGACTAACAATACCAACAGCCCTGCGACAGTGACCGAACTTTTTTTTTCGTATTTAAATTAATTGAGGTTCGGATTCATCATTTTCGTGTATCAAACGCGCGGCGCAAAGCACCGATATAATATTGATGAAGGTAACAGGACACGTTCCTGTTGGTCCTGTTGACTCCTCTGTGACAAAGCTGAGCAGCAATAATGACAGGTTGTCCATAGTTATAATTTAAAGTATAAGTATATTTAAACATATTTGTCAAAAAAAAGAAATATAACAATAATAATGATAATAATAATAACAATTTTACGTTAATAAATTTTGCCATTATAAAGTCAATAATATTTTTAATGTGCTTATCACTTTATGAAAAATGAGAATGTATAAATAAGCATTTCCTTCAAGTCGATTCTGTCCAGTGATAATTATCATTTTACGACTATCAACTCACTCGCCTCTGGGATTAAATAGTCCGAAGTCAACGTCAAAAACATGCTGTAACATAGATCTTAAATAAAATAGTGTTTTGTTTGGCAGCAAGGTTCATGAATAGACACTTCAGCCTGAGGCGACTCACATCAAAAGAGAAACCAAATCTCCTCTATCGATTATTGAACGGATACGGTTTATTAAACCTCGACTTTCATCAACGCAAACCTCTGCATAACAAGTCATTGTTGCTAAAAGACAAGTCAAAAGTTTTACTGACACTGTGGACAACTTCAGCTGAAGTTAATAAGAGCAAACCCATAAATCTTTCCCACATCCGATCAACACTATAGATTCACGCGAAATCCTTATTTTCCAACCAAAAGAGCATTCACTGACTCATTCAGTGCAAAAAGTGGTTTTTAATGAATCAGTTTTAACCAAACACAGATGAAAAAAAAAGAGAAAATTACCCAAAGAGTCATCCAGGTCATTATCAGGCTCATGCTTGTTCTACCTTTCTGTGCAGCTCATTTAAAAGTGTGTCTGCATTAATCACAGTGTTGCATCAAAGTATGATAATCACCTGAACACTCTATTAAAATAAAAGTGCCAGCCCAGGGGAAATCTTACCTTACTCTTTAATTGTTTTGAGGCTTTGATAGGCTTTTTAATCTAAGATTAATTTATGCATTCTTAAATAACTCTACATATGATTAATAAGCTTGAAAATTAAAAGGAGACTAAAGCAATTATAACAAGTGGTTGGTCATCACCTCATTAGATGGGATTAGAAAGATGCAGTTTGTGAGTGCGTGCCAGTGTGTGTTTGCTTGATGGGGTATCACAGAAATTAACACAAGGGTACGAGTAGAGATGGATGTGGAGAGACTGATGATAATAAGTGGAAAAAGCGCTGCTGGCTAATTACCTATCTGTAATAGATGATTGTGATGAATCCTGCCTTCACGAAGATGCTCTGTTTTAAATAGGTGTTGATTCAGCTGTGTTGTTTTGGATGCTGTGGCCCATGCAGCTGTATTACAGGACTGTCATTATTTAGTAACCTGACATAATACACGACTTACTGCCAATTAACAGCTCCAGTCAAGCTCAAGTTAGACAGTCCAGACCCTTCACTGTTGACCATAGTGATGATCCTGAACTGGAAAGACAAGAAAAGAGAAAGATCAGCTGTTTGACAGACCACCGCAGAGACGCAGTGGAAACAGTAACTTGCTAAATGGCTGCAAATGTGTAAACAAGACATCACTCCTCTCCTGCTCAGATGTTTATTTGTCTCCTAAAAGCCCACCCCTGGGTCCTGACCCCCACATCCTCCACCGCTAAACGGAACATTTCTTCTCGCAGGAGGAGGTGTGCAATGCGTGTGTGTGAGAGAGAGTGTGAGTGAGGGGGGAGAGTTGGGGGAGTTCATCACTGCATCAAATGAGGCTGAGCGCAGGGACCCTTTTGTCACAGAGAGGGACTCATCTGCCAATGGTGAGCTGTGAGGTCCTAGGGGAAGGGACGAACAAAGGTGCTAAAAGGCTGTGTGACAATGAGGGTGCTCCAAGGAGAGCCTTCAAGTGTGGGACACAGGCTGCATGGGACAAGCTGTGCCAATCACTTCGCAATTACTTTTTTGTGCGATCCAGAGGCCTTGTGGGGGCATTCACACAGACGCAGAGACACGAGCAGCTACGGTGAACGTCCATGTCACTCAGCATGTTGCTTCTTATACATGGAGGTGACCCAAAGCTCATCATGACAGAAATGTAAAGTAAATTACCTGCTCTTCTGTTGACGTGACTGTGGAAAACATGACAAAAAAACCTTCAGAAAATTCATCCACTTTTCAGAAAAGATTTATTTGTTATAAAAGCAAGTAATGTGTAGTAAAAGGCAAGGAGGTGTGGTAAAAGATGATACCCCATCAACATATAAGTAAATATATGTCTCATGTGGAAGACAATGAGCTACAATGAGGACAGGACATATAGATGTCAGAGGACTGACTGAAAGAAACTAATTCTTGCTTTGTTTTGCTGTGTTACAAAAATAATGAAAGTAGTATACACAGTCTTATTGACTTCTAGTCTTGTGTATGTGGCTGAAATCAATATTGTCATCATGATATTTTTTGTATCACAATACAGAAAATTTATACAAATAAATTTGATAAATATTAGAAATAATGAAATCAGTTTTGTTTCTCACATTACAGCAGATAAAACTAAAAAAAACTCAGTAACTATGTTCAATAATACATTTGTAGTAAACTAATTTAGTTAGTTTTAATTATTCGAATGGAGTGATTAATCAGGACAACACGGTTTTGTAAAATAAAAAATGTTATGATTTTTATGATGAGTCAACATGTGACAATCCTAACTTATAATTTAGTCTACCATAAATAAGCATCAGTATTACAGCATAAAGGCTCATTCACACCAACTACTCTTATACTTAACTGTCATTATACTAAATGTCGCACTATGTTTGCAGAGTATTTAGGAGTTTTGTGTATAAATACTTTATGCTACAGTGTAAAAAAAACAAGATGCAGGAATTTGTCTATATCCAACCCCAAGTAGTTTCACTGGTGTAATGAGGAGTCAAGTGAGAATGGGAATTATCGTAATGATAAGGTCTATGCACCATAGCTTGGGGCTGTATTGTAAGGCATTACCATAAAGATGCGATGTGCTTGTATTGCAGGGTTTTTGTGAGGGAGCAGGCCAAAGAGATAATAACTATTAGTAGATGACAGTGCTTTGTGGGATTCCAGCTGTGGAGCCCAAATTTCCATACAGATAGAATGGCTCTGGGTGGATGATATGCGTACATGGGGGAAGGGCTGGGTGACACTGTGGCCTCACCAACACACGGTCTGGAAATGGGAAATCTCAGTACTGGACTCAGTCTTGGTGTCCCCAGTCAGACTTTGGATGAGGTGAGAGGCTCCAGTTTGAACAGGTCCCAGTGGAGGAACTGTCCACAGTACTGAAACAACATGCTGTTGCTCTGGTGACAGCTTTAAAAGTCAGGAAGTGCAAATAGCTAGTGCACTGTGGGAGGGTGTGTGGACAGAAGACCAGAGATTTCCATCAAGATCACATGCAGGTGAGAGAGTGTACAACAAATTTGTCAGCACCAGGGATTGGGAAAACTTTGCCTAACAAACAAATAAAAGCCCCCCTCCAGGAACAAAATCTGCACTTTCAGGAATACAAACTTTAAAAAGTACCCACGTGCCCAAAATACAAAGTGTATTCAGCATGTGTGGGGTCAAAGATGTAAAAGAACAGATTTGCATTTTGGAAAGTGCACCAATATGCTTTCTTGCCACGAATTAGATAAGAATGATAATATCACTCTCACTCCTTTACATTTAAAGCTGCGGTATACAACTGGGTGAATCAAGCTAGGTAAAGAATGGGAATAAAAATGAATGTATGCAGGAAGTCATATGTTGTGTCATAACAATGCATCCATGGTCAAAACCTGTGGCATCTTATAGATACTCAGTTACCCTGATTAGTTAGAAATGGGCGACTCCCTCAGAAAACTTAGAGGGAAACATCTCTATAAGTCTGCCAGTGCTGTTCTGTGAGTCTGAGTCACAGGAGGCTTTACCACACCTCAACACATTAACATAGGTTATGTGACATATTTCTACTAAAAATATTCAAATACATTTTTAATATGAAGCTACATTAATATTAAAGCTGTGTGTTTAGCTTAGCATCCCACACAGCCTGGAAACTGGAAACATGCATCACTACAACCTACAAGACAAGAACAGGGGTCATACGACTAACAGGGGCAGGCAAGCTAACAAGCTAATCTTCAACTCATTTAAACATAAATAATCTGTCATTGGTAGCTTACCACATCTAGTTCACTCTGTGTCAGAAGTTTATGTAATGTTGCATTTGAGTTCAGTAACCCTGAGATGTTCCCTCTTTATAATCTGATTATTTTCCAGCTCAACATTCTGAGTTTGTGGAAGTCTTTCACTGAGGAGAGATGCACACATTAGCATATCTAGGTGAAAAGTTTCTGCTAATAGAACTGCGGTAGAAAAAAGATTTTAACATACAATTGAAAACTGTAAAATCATTAACATTTTATATGTTGGAGGAACATTAACTTTCTAGTCTTTTCTTTTATTCAGCCAATCATTTTTACAATTATTTTTGTCCTGACTTTTATGTGTCTCATTACTGGTGAATGTACCTACAAGCAGAGCAGAAAGCAGCATTATAATAAAACCAGCGTTAGCATTGTGTGATGTGATCTTAGTTTTGCAGACTGTAGCAGCCAGTTGAGAGGCATCTGGCTGGACACGGGTGAAACAACTAGTCTCTGCACAAGGCTAGGAAATATACTTTAAATATACCTAAAACCAAAGCTTAAAAATGACACTTTACAACAGAGGGGATTCACTCATAAATTACTGTTTCCCCATGTTCCTCGAGTTTATGCTAAGCAAAACCAATGAGCTGCTCACTGTAGCTTCACATTTAAGGATCAGACAAGATACTGGTATTGTCTCAGCCACAGAAGGCGCATGTAGGTGAGAGTTTTTTTTTTAATGCCTATTTTTTTTTAAGGGTGACACCTGAAACTGGTTTCACATAGTAATTAATTTAACTGGTGATCCCTCTTTGTGAACTTGAGCAGCAGCTTGTGACAATGTGTCATTATGACCCAGAAAAGACATGTAGATGAGGACTGAACGCTGAGAGAGACAGGAAAAGTGTGTGATGAGGAGGTGAGGAGTTATCTAAGGGAGGAGGCTGGGGTAGTAATAGTAGAGGATGTGGTGCTGGAGAATTAAAGTCTGCTGTCTCCTGTGTTCTACTCAATCCACTGATGTAAGTAAGTCCACAAACATCTGTAAACAATGGTGCCCATGTTTTCTATTAAACAAACACAGCTGTTTAAAACTGGGCCCCGGAGATCGAACAGGTACGAGGGCCAGGATCCTGGGCCCGAACAGCTTATTTGGTCGACTTCCAATGCCTGACATGCTGTGTGCTTTTATGTAAGGGCAAGGCTAACAGAGAGGAGACAAAGATGGTGGGAGCAGAGACCGTAAGGACACCAATCACCCTGTAATTATCCCCCTGGTGTGTGAACTGCACAACTCTCCGTCCTTGATAGATTCACCTGACCCAATAACACAACACACAGCCACAATGGACTGGAGGCAGAATGAAGACAACACCATAGATCAGCCAGGGATCAGCAATGAGACAAAGACCTAACATCTGGGAGCTGCAGTGAAATTAAAGAACTGAAAGACTGAACCAATCCTGTTACAGCTTTCCATTAATAGCCTGGGAGCTGCTTGAGAAACGGCACGAGTGAGGTAATGCAGGATTCAATTTCATTTGATATTAAAGAAACACCCTTTGGCATCTCTCTGGCTCTCTCATGCTCTTTCTCTCTGCTTCTCACATCACTCTCTTACCTTGAAGTGATGTATTAAGCCATTTAAATTAACAATGGAATGACTTATTCTAATACGCTTGTCCCGAGGAGAGCCTGGGATGCTTGCTGGAGTGGGACATCAACACTGCACACCACCTCTAAACCCCAGGCTGGGCAGTGATGCGTGTCGCTCCTTCCAGATAGCCCAAACAATCTGGCCAGCACTCCATCCAAAAGGCAGACATTCACATGGTCATTATGATGTGGAGAGGCTGAATAACACTGCAAAGCCTGTCATTATTGGTCCCAAAAACTACATCTCCAAAAGATGAGTAAATACATGTCATTTCTCTGTGGTGGAATTGAGAGAAGTAGAATCAGTAAATACACCAAAGTCCTATAAAGAGAAGGAGTTTGAGGCAGCGAAGTAGGCACTTTATAAGCTTCAGCAGCAGCTTGTAAAAGCTCATATTACTTCCTCTTATGCAGTTTATGTCTGATAAAGACTTTTAAATCATTCATACCAAGGCCCTGGTCAGCTGAATACAAATGAGGATACAGTGGGTGCTCTGTCTATCCCTGAGGGGGTGTGCAGAAATAGATCTGATAAAAGCACAATTTGATTGATGCTGTTACACTCTGAATAATGATCAGTTAAGAGGTCGAACTACTTCAGAGGTATGCAGAATATCATTAATTACAGACATCAATAGATAACAGCACACTGTTCATATAAGTGTGCACAAGCCTCATCCTTTCCCTGTTGGACTATTTCACAGTTGGCAACAGTTAAACAGTGACCTTAAAAATACAAAAAAATATCTACTATTGATTGCATTCTTAGAATATTACACTCGAAAAAAATGTGGTGTAGTAATTACAAGTGATGAGAGAAGCACATTTCGATCTCACAGTTACATATGCAATTAAAATATTATTCATTACCTCTTAAATAAAAGCCTGGTTCTGAAATCCCATTAAATTTAGGATAATTGTGTGTGTTTAATTATAAGCCATGGCAGGAAGGAAGGAAGGAAGTTTAGGAGAAAGTAACAGAATGTGCTGTGACCTAGATAGGAGGAGGAGACATTTTGTTTTAAAAGTGACCTTGCTGTGAAACCTGCAGCTCAGAATAGCTCAGATAGTTTACCGCGGACTCTCAGTGCTCAGACCTACCATTTCAGGGTCTGATTAAACTGAGCTTTAAGGAGTGAACAGGGCCATAGTTTTTAGTGGTTTTAGATGCTGATAATTTTAGTAGGAACAGGGCAATTTATTCATATAGCACATACTATTATTGATTGTAAACAGCTTAATTTTTACTGTTTGCTTCTGAGATATGATGGTCTTTTACAGGTGTGTAATTTAGTCCCTTTAATCATATTCTACTTCACTCAAGTCACTCATTTGTGGTTCCATGTTATGCTACTTCTACTTAATTTCAGAATAAAATATAGAAATCTTTATTCCAGCATTTTGCCTGGTGCTAGAAATAATATTTTCTTTGTAGATGAAAGCAATAGTTTGACATTTTGAGAATGTGCACATAGCTATCAACAAGAAAAGTATTTCCCAAAAATGTATTCCCCAGACATTAAACCTATTAGCCATGATCTGTTTCTAAAATATGAGGCCTTGTTACAAACTAAACTGCCCAAAGTATTTAAAAATGACAGTCAGTTACAGTCAGTATAGCTACAGCTATAAAATATAACACATTATTCTCAGAGATTGTGAGAATGTTTTGCTCCACAATGGGTGATATTAGTTTTTATACTTTAAGTACATTCTACCTTCATACCTAATTTGAAATTTCTCTATAGATACTTTTAGTTATCTACTTAACTTATTCTTGCCTCCTTTTTTTTTTTAGATTTTTGTCCGGACTGTGTATAAGTGTATAACGTGTAAACTGTCTGCTGCCCCGGCCTAACATCCCCTGCTGGCTTCCTCGGAGCAGCTTGGCTCGGGCTGGTGGCTTCAACCTGCAGGCAGCCATAGGACAGCCCAAGCGGAGCTGTCTGCCACTCCTGTGCTTCATTAGGAAACAAAATATAAGGTTTCCACTCCATTAGGAATGACTTTAGGAGTGAAAGCACATAAGACGCCGACTCACCTCATCAACAATGCATTGCAATAACGGCTGAGGATGAATGAGAGTGAGCAAAGGGGGAGAGAGAAAACAGCATTAGGCTGTATACAATGTCTTTACAGCAGAGTGGAAAGGAAAAAAAATCATTAATGCAATAAAATGTGGTCAGATTAATCAAATGCCTCAAACTCTTATGAAAATATTACAGGGAGAGAATTTTCTATTACATCTAATGGTATCTAATCTAATACTGGCAGTTAAAGGCTTGGGCATCTATTTATTGTGAAACACAATTTAGGAAGTTTAAAGGGAAGCAGTGAAGCATGCCTGCAACATAGCCGTCAGGAGCATAGGCAGAGATTTTTTCCTGCTATTTTCTTTCCTTCAACTCATAAAAGCTTACCATTAAAGACTGTAGGTTGCTCTGAGTTTGGCAGGAAGAATACACACAGAGGAAAACCAATATGTAATTAGCATGTCATAATCAAAATGACCCGCTCGGACACTTTATGATCAGCAAGACAAAATTACTGCACCATTGGTGGCAATCTGTGGGCGTGTGTTAACACCATTAACATAATGAAAATACACAAATGTTAATAGGACACCTCTTCATGCGGACCAGGAGCTGAAGCACAATGTTAGTTTCACAGTGCATTTTCACTAACCTGCAGGTTGACAGGAAAATGCCTGGCTGAGAAAACATACATTTCTTTTGTAAATGGCTTGGAAGAAAAAGAAAAAAGTCTCCTTGTCTCTTAAAACAATCTGTGAAAAGTATCATTCCCCTGCCGCACATCTCCAGTGAGAGACTCTATGGAAGATCTCATTTTCAATTAAAATCTCATTTGCTTGGAAGTTGAAATGAAATCATGTTGTGAATTAGCACATGAATTTACATACTGGGATAGCTGCCAGTGTGCAGGGAGACTAATTTACCTT
This sequence comes from Helostoma temminkii, assembly GCA_900302695.1. NCBI lineage: Eukaryota > Metazoa > Chordata > Actinopteri > Anabantiformes > Helostomatidae > Helostoma > Helostoma temminkii. The sequence goes on from OMLM01007497.1 coordinate 28,952, forward strand.
AAAGATTGATTTTTTTCCCAAAAAAAAAAAAAAAAAAAGTGATGGCGTGAGAGCAATGATGCATAAGTGAGATCTGAGAAAACATTTACCAACATCCAGCAGCAATGGAAAACTGGATTCAAAGATGTAACTAGTGATGGAAAACTAATTTTGCTTCTATTCATGCATAGTTGGCAAGCTTTTCTTACAGGGGAGGAGAGTTTCCGCAAGAGTTTCTTACAAATAGAACAAGTAAACAAAAACTTTTGAAAACCTTCACAAACAAATAGAGGCAGATTGTTTCTTTACTGTTGATAGCTGCATCATAATGGATGACCTGAAAAAGGACCTGTATTTACTCTTAATTATGGATTAAAAGACAGTTATGCATTTATTAATCCATGAGAAGTAGCAAAGAAAGGAAAAGACAGTACTGACAAATTATTTCTGTCACTACTCAGCAGTAAAGCTAACTGCCCATGGAAGTGTCTGTCCTTGTATTTTGTTAAGTTTTCAAGATAAGCCATGCATCCAGCTACACTCGAAGGTCTCAAAATCAGAATACACTCCTTCAATCAGCTGTCCACTGGGCCTCAGATTGTCCGCTGTAAATTACTTGCTCATTTCACAAGGCCTTCTCTGACAAAGCACTACAGCTATTATTGATTCATTCTTTCAATTAAATAAAGCTTTGCTCTCTCCACTCCTTGTAAATACCTAGAGACCCCCTATCCAACACAATATCCATTCTTCTTACACCGCTAACATTATCAGTCTGCACGCAAAATTAATTCCCCCACTATTGCTGAAATAACTATAATTGCAAACTACACAGAGAGAGAAATTGGAAAGGGGTTTTAATATACATTTCCAGGTGTATTCTCCATTTGTTCAAGTCAATAACATTTTTCATTAACATTTGTAATAAAAAAAAAGCAAGTTCTGTCCCCTGTTCATTTCCTTTTTAATTCAGAGATGAATTCACGGCACACTTTCTAAAGTGCTATGTGCTACACTTTTTCATTTAATTTGGTTTAAGACATCCAAATGAGATTAATTTTGTCTATCAACTATAAAACATTTTACTTTACATATTTATCAGCCGAATGAGCCATGACTCACAATAGGTAAGACGTATTAACAAGATTGCATGTTGATGCAACATTTTTAACATAATAGAAAATCAATATGTGGATAAAAATGGATAGCAACTGTAAGAGTGCAATTCATGTCATTTTAGTTATTTATTGAGTTATTTCTTTGATGGACTAACTATTTTAAGGATGCCTTGAAAATTCCATTTGCTTCTTCAAAGGCAGCATGTTGTTATGTGAACAGCTACTGAATATTCTTTTGAGCAGGATGAGCAGCATGAAGGAAAAAGCAGGGAGATGGTCAGTGTGCGAGGATGTTCATGTGTTTCCACAGAGAGGCCAAGAAGAAAGCAAAAGAAGAAGGGAGAGAGACCCACGTCTGTCCCCTCACCTTTATTGTTATCCCACTGATGATCCTGCAGGTGGGCAGAAATCAGTGTGCCTTGGCCTCCGCTGTACTGAGGTCAGCTCTCTGCTCGTCTGTGCTGGAATTATGCGCTAGCCTTTTGCCCGCGGCACACAGATTTAGCTGTGACCCTGAACGTGGCCTCCCCCAGAGGTTGACAAATTTTATCACCACATTTTCCCAGTTTCGTTTAGAAAATCAACCTGTCTCACCAGCCCACAACCACTCCAACCCCATCAGTAGCTTTCACTAACCTCATATCTCATCTCAGACATAATGGGAAACTCAGACCTCTGTGAACAAGAATCTTTTAAGATTCATGGAAAATAAGGGCATGTGCTGGACGAAGGACAGTGAGCGCTCACAGCCATTCCTGCAGATAATTAATATAAAGATTTGTAATTACCAAATTGTCACCTTTCTGATTTATTTCAATAATTTCCTGAAATAAGTAAAGAAAAATGATGATTATTGATCTTTGATTAATTACAAACCCAAATTCAAAAAAGTTAGGACACTTTGCAAAATCTGCATAAAAACAGAATGCAGTGACTTACAAATCTTATTATTGTATATTTTATTCACAATAGAACATTTCAAATGTACCTTTTAAGAAAAATAATGTAAATTTGAAATTGATGGCAGTAACACATCCCAAAAAAGTTTTTATTTTTTTATTTTTTTTGAATTTTGGGAGAGGAATGTTTTTCCATTCTGATATATTCTGACATAGGATTCTAACTGTTCAACGGTTTGCCATTTCAAGATAGTTGGTATAAGTTCTGCACCTATCTTCTTCCACTACAAGGCCATGCTGTTGTCATAGATGCAGTATGCAGTTTAGTGTTACCCTGCTGAAATATGAATTTATTCCCCTGAAAATAGAAGTTGTCTGGATGGGAACATATGCTGCTCTAAAACCTGGATATATAGCATTGATGGTGCATTTCCAGATGTGCAAGTTGCCCATTCCATAGGCACTAATGCATCTTCATACCATCAGAGAGGCGTGCTGAGCACTGATAACAAGCTAGAAAGGATAGTCTCCTCTTTAGTCCAGGGGATGCGATGCCCATAGAACTGTTTTTTCCCACAGAGCATTTTAAATGAGCTTAGCCCTAGAAAAGACCTCAGTATATCTGGAATATGTTCATGTATGGCATCTTTTTTGCATGATAGAGCTTTAACTTGAATTTTTGGATGGCATGGCAAACTATGTTCACACACAGTCTTTTCTGGAAGAATTCACTGAACGCAAGCTGTGATGTCCATCACAGAATCATGCCTGTTGCTGCCTGAAGGCGCAAAGATCATGGGTATATAATACTGCGTTTCTCTACATTCTCAGAATCTTTTGGTCATATTATCAGTGGATGATGATAAATTCAAAGTCAATTTTACATCAAGAAACAGTTTTTTGAAATTGACAATTTGTGGACATAGCGTTTCACACATTGGCGAACCTCTCCCATCCAAACTTCTGGGAGAGTCTGACTCTTTTTATAGCCAGTCATGTTACTGACTCTAATTAGTTGCAAGATATTCTTCCAGCTCTTCCTGGTTAGTACCACTAACTTTTCCAGTCTTTTGTTGACTGTGTGCCAATTAATTTGAGATACGTTTATGCCATTAATTATGGAATTGCCTTTTAAAATTGTAAATAATAAACATTTAACATTTGAAGTTTTCTTTTGCGGTTCTGTTTGTGTTTTTGTTACAAATGAATATTACTATAACTAGGACTTTACCAATATGCTGAAAATTTGTTCTGAAATTATCATTAAAACATATTATATCTTTAACGCTTAATCCCTCTGGTGTCACCAGAGGAACCTGCTGTTCAAATAGATATTTAATGTCTGAAGCTGGTGACTTGGGGCAAAATTTAAAGCAATCTGTTCTAGCTCAGGATGGACTGGATTGGACTTTGATACGTGTGATATCAGTTGCAAGTATCAGTATCTCAATATATTTGCAGAAAATAAGTATCTATGAATGTTTTATGAGAGTAACAAAAGCAAAACAAGTCTTATTCTCCAATAATGATTTAGCATTAAAGTATTTTGATGAGTGCCAAATAAAGGGCTAAATTCTGCATAGGATATCATACAGCATCCGATACAATGTTTTACTGTATTATAGAGTGAACAGAAAATTACTACGCTGTTGGATGTAAATCTATATCTATAAAACAATCATCACAAACACTGTGAAGAAATGTTGGGAGTCTTCACAGTGTTTGTACCTCTTCTGTCTCCAAGTCCTACCCAAAGATAGGGAGGAAGAGAAAAAAAATGAGTTAACACACGAGACATCATAAATCAGAAAGCTCTTTGCTAGCGGCTGCATGCACATTAGACCACATCTTCAAGATTTTCAGAGCAAACCGTAGAGCAAAACTCCATTACCTCCTGACACAGAATGCAAATGAATCACAACATGGGGTGGGATGGAATTAAAGACCCCTCTCTAATCAATGACAAGCCAGGATGAAATCCTCTCTTCCATGGCGCTGCCATAGGCAAACGTTAAACCCCCTGAAAACACACACACTCGTGTGTTCACATGCACGCGCACACTCAGACAGACTGACAGACACCGACATACACATATTTGGCATGACCTCTTTGGCTATTTTCCAGCTTTGGTTTTACAAAGTGGTGGGGAGGACGTGAGTTTAATGCATGAAAGGAGTCTTGTCTTAACCTGCCACCTTCCCTCTGTCTCACTGTATTTCAGAAATAGCTTCTGATTTTGTCAGGTGGATGGTGCCGGACTCAGGCTGTGAGGTGAAGAGAACTGCTGTCTCTGTTCTGTTGTGCTCTGTTCTGCTCAGACAGATGCACAGACCTGTGTAAATGACAGCCTGAGCCTGAGGATGTCTGCTGGCTGCCACGCGGCCTGCTACAGCCTGCAGGTGAAGTGTCTGTGGCGCCATATGGAGCAGGGAAAATTAACAACGAAAGGAAATTCTCCACAACAGCGGGAGGCCTTGCTAGTCTCTCCTCCAAACAAAATTTAAAGACGTAGAGAAACAAGAGAGGGGGAGTGATAAAATTAATGGGGTTCAACATTTTAACACAACACCGACGGCAATGTTTGCACAGAAAAACAAGAATTCCCTTTACAGTTTAGTCACATTGCACTCTTGCATTATAAATCAGTGCCTGGCTTAAGTAGTTTGACCTGTTCTATAAATGTACATTAACCCTGCTAGTGCTCCCTCTCAGGTTCTAGTTTGCTCCACAAGCCCAGCACAGTGGCTGTTAGTGCAGGTGAGCTGCCTCTGTCCCTGGTGGCTCCTTATGCTTGCTGCCATCATAGCTGAGGCGCCTCCTGTGGAGCCTCTCTTGGTTTGGGTCATTGATTACAAAGAGCCTCCTGGTTTTGTCTGACAGATGTGAATCCATGCTATTTAATTTGGAGAGTTACCCTCAAAGGGACCACCATTAGCTATCCAATCTGACCACAAATAGTGTTCCATTAAGCAAAGAGTTTGAGAATCTCTGGCGGTGCGTCTCCTGACAGCATGGAGGAAGCCTTGGCATATTACACTGAATGTTAAATGCTTGGTTGTTTAAACAAAAGGGAGATTTTACTTTAAAGAACGTCTTTGTTTTAGAGATACATAAAGAGTCCCCTCAGCGGGATTCTTCAGGCATATTAGAGCTGAAACTGTCCTTGTTTAGTGTCTAAAGAGGGTGGGGTTGGTAGTTAAAATGTTAATAAGTGCAATTCGGTTTTAATTTAACAGCCCTCTGCATTCCTAATTACTCCACTAGCTGTGAATAAATGAGGAAGAGAGCTCATCTCTTGCCCTCTGCTTTCAACACAAAACACATTCTTACCATTTTCGATATGGAGCTAAAGAGGACTGTGAGGAAAGTGATCTCAACTCATCGTCTCCTCATGAACAAAGCAGCATGGCTCAGTTAGTGATTTCAGCTATTATTTTCTCAGTAGGCAGGGGCCTTCAAATCTTTGTGAGAGCTTTTACGTATTGTGTTGATAAAGTAAGGAAGCGAGTGCGAAAAGTACAAGAAAGCAAAACAGACTGAAAAGAAAGAGGAAAACAAAAAGTGACGATCTGATGATCATAAAATGTTCCTTTTAAAACATTCAACACCAGGAATATGCATCCCTCTGCAGCCACAGAATAGAACTGTGCATAAATTACTTTATGTAATCATACAATGTAGATTAGCATGATAATAGTGAGTGTTAATAGATGCCAGGAAGCACAGAGTGACAGCACTTTGAAATGAGACATGCTTGGGGCAGTGGGCTCACACACACTCATGCATACACACAGCATTGGGGAATCGCCAGTGAGACTCTCGTGCCATTACGACAAATGTGAGTGACGGGGAAGAAAGCCACATCTAGCTAGCTGCCTGAAGGCTGCTACAGTATTTCCACAAGTCTATAGGATCCTAGTCTCTCGGGGAGTTCTATTAATTGTGAGCAAAATGGTCCACCATTAGATCTAATGCTTTTAGAGACCAGAGGACATCTTACCCAGTCACCAGGGCCAGATTCACAAGCTTGCTGAAATAATGCCATCCTACACCAGCCACATTTTTACCTATGCTCGTTAATCGTTTTCCGACATGTGGAATAAAACTAGACCTATAGAGCAAAGACATCTTTCAGTGGATATTTTCATTGAATTTTGTTTTAGTCTTGAACTAGGCTTCTGAAAGAGCAAAGAACATGGAAGTAATAAAAGTAAAGAGGATATGATCAAAACCCGTCTTGCATAGCCATCAGTGAGATGTAAGAGAGCAGGTGGACTGCTGGTCTAATCTTGTATTGGAAAGCCAACATGCGTGATGACAGGGCTTTGAGGAGAGCTCTGTAGTCACCCAAAAATCCTAATTTCTGAGAACACTAGCCATTAGTTAATCAGACTACATTTAGCCCCCCATGGAGAGAAAAAGGGAGGTAACAAGAAGACTGGGATAAACCTAAGAATAGGTCAAGGGCACTTATTTAAAAAGCCTCCTTGAACACAGTTGGAACATTCAAAGAAAATAACAAGACCCACTTCCTTTCATCCTCCAAAGCCCTGGCAGATCACAAAGCCCAGTGGGGGTGCAAGATGGAAACATAGGGACCTATAGATTTACAGAGCAAGCGGGTGTGACCACTCCTGTGGATTAATCCAAATCAGAACAGCTTTAAGACAATAGCAATTTGACCAACTCTTATCTGGCTTATCCCCAGTCGCCCAGATTTGTACTTGAAAGCAGCACTAAAACGCTTCATTGCTGAGTCTTAGGTTAACTTGACAATGTAACAATATATTATGTCTTTCTCCAGCTTAATAGGTTGGGTGCTTTGACAGATTTGCCAATAACTGATATAGCCACAATAAAGACAATTACCACAGCAACTGTCACAATAACAATGTGAACACTTTGATATTCACAATCCATACTGTTTATCATGTTTACTGTGCACTTACACAAGTCTGAGTGAATGGAAATTTTCCTCACTGACCTCTAACACACACATATTCTAAAACACATGCACTTTACTGGTTAGCACAATGGTTGCAGCCTCCTGAGTCCTGTACTATAGAAAAAGGAGCTCCTGCTCAGGGAGGCTGCACTGCTGACCTTCTGACAGCCAAGGCTGAGGAGAAAACTACATTCATGAGCAGATCTGGGGGGTCAGCATCACTACACAAGCACTCCGAGGAGAGCTGACTGAAAATTAATTAAAAACGCTAGTGTGCGGTGAATGACGGGCCGCTTTTGTTGGTCTTCTGCATTGACAGAGGAGGCAGGACGGTCCTGTGTCCCTGGTGCTGGTGAGCCCCTGGTGGCCTCAGCCATTGTCTCACTGCCAAGCTCTTGCCTTCTCAGCAGCAGCATATCAATGAAGCTGCAGTGTTGTTTGTGCAAATGGTAATTACAACATCCACATTTTGAGTATTAAAACAATCACACGGGAGGGTGTGGACTTAGACTTTGGGGAGATGTGACAAAGTAAACAAAGAAATCTCATCTTTGTTTCGACGCATGGATTTAGGAAAATAAACACATACAGGTTGATGATGATTGTTAACCCCTGTTTCAACCAAATATACAGTTCAAATGACAGCCCAGCAATCTCATGGATAAATCTTCTATAGATGGAAGTCTTCCCACAGTGATATAGCGGAAAAGATTTAGAGTGCAAAAGCATTTAAGCAGGATGAAGCTCACAGTTTAATGTGGTCCATCAATCCCATCCACACAGGGTTGCAGCCTCTACATCTGTCCTGTGAGACCATCAGAGTAGTTTAGTGGCATGTTGCAGTTTAAAGGTGCAATGGAAGAGTCAGGTAACAAGGGACAAAATAGTCTCGCCAACTCTCAGTTTTAACTACCCAGGTTCCCTTTGGCCCACACTCATTAAATGCAGAATGCATTTGTCCTTGTAGCTTTTCACACACACACACACACACACACACACACACACACACACACACACACACACACACACACACACACACACACACACACACACA
>OMLM01007497.1:47371-70286 GCA_900302695.1 Helostoma temminkii
AAAGTGAAAGAGCCACAAGCTATCTTAGTGCAACGTCCAAGTAATTTTTCTTTAATAGGAAAATTGTTACTTATTGATCTGCACTTTGTAAAGCCTTCCAGCAATGCTCCAATCACCACAGCTGTCAAACCATGGAAATACACTCTGCTCCTTTGTGATTTGATGGCACACTGCCTCTCATTACTGGCACATTTCCAATGTTAATTACTTTCAACATAACATTGTCTCCCTACAAAAAAGTGTCCCGTGCAGGCCACTAGTGTCCCACCAGAGGACAGCGGGGGGTAAGAGTGATAGGACAAGTGCAGAGATATTGTGCTTTGCCTGTCTAGAGCTTGTGTTGAATCTGTGCACCACTGAGTCTGGCCATTAGGCACTATGATGGGCTTTTCTTTTCCAGACCATTTCCCATGGTCAAAATAGCATAAAAACACCATTTGGGTTCAATAGCAAAGACTTCAACTGAATAATCACAAGGGTGAAACTGTAACTATTACAGAGGCACCTCTGGGATAACCATACATAACAGGGGTGTCAAAAACACTGTAGGTTTTCTGGAGGGCAAAGTGTTTAAAGTGTATGCTGTTGGCTCTTGCTCCAACATCTGCTTTTAATTACTCAATTAGTGCAATCATTTAGTCTCCTTGACATTCATCCAAATGGCAAATCATAGCCGGAAGTTGTTCAGTTTAAACAGAGCGTTAAGAAGAGTCATGAAAAATGCATACGCGATAATGTATATAGATACTTAACTAATTGAACCAATTAAAGGGAGGGAACTGTTTTGAGTGAGAACCGCTCCGACATCGCCCTCCGGGAAGAAGCTTTGACACCTCTGATCTACAGCCTCCCCTTTCCCTATTCACAGACCTGGGCCCGAGGTCATAATTCAGCAGACAAAAGGTTTTTGACTTGAGTCAAACGACAACAATGAAGCAAATATTTAAAACCCATGCAGATTGAAGGCTGTACAGAGCAACTGAGGAGCCATTGTAGTAGAAAGTAATAGCAAATAAATAATGCTATGAAAATGTACATGGTATTTATTACATTGAACATGTCCACTGAGACTACAGAAAACACTTGCAGGATTTATTAATACATAAACAATTAAATTTCTGTCTCCATCTCTATTGGATTGAACGCCATTGTGGTGAAAAAGTGTGACATGCACATTAAAGTATAAACCTCTCTTTTTTTGCACTTGCGGGGCTTTTGTTTGTGCTTCCTCTATGAGATGTAAATATATGTACATTTCAGGAAAGACATACCAACAGACCAACCTCAGGGTTAAATGAATATCTGCTTGGTTTATGACGAGCTTGCTTACCACCTCCCAAAGTTAACCCAATGCAGTCCCCCCACCACAAAAAAGAATGATTGTACCCCTGCGGTGGTGATTTCCTGCATGCTATGGATGCATAAATAAACATAGGCATAAATACTCAGAGGACACTGACTGGGACTAGCTGGCCAAGTGGGGCAGCTGTTATTAAAAGGGCTATTTATCACTGTCACCCCGTTCAGGTTCCATCCCTCTCTGCCCTCCAGCGATGTCAGTAGGCCGCACAGGAACAATGTGGCTCATCCAAACCTATCCCCGCTCTAATTCATACACAAATACATGCAAACACACACATGCGCTCATGGTCACAGCTACTCATACACAAAGTAAATATGTATGACTTCACTGGTTTGCATATGTATATTGTGTTCACGAACTGCAATCGACTTCTTATTTGATGACTTGGCTGAAGCAAACACAAAAACAAGAACCTCGCTTCATTCGATTTCTGCCAAAGATCTACAACACAGCAACACTGCACACACCGTTCATTTTCCGCTCTGTTACTTTATTGATTGTGGACACAATTATCCACTTTTCTGAAGCACTGCATTAAGTGAATTCCCCCTTTGTTGGACAATAAGTACAGAAGGTTGGCTAAGTCATGCTATTCCTCAGCCTAAGGGGACACACTACTTCTCCTGCACCCTCATCATCATTAGCAAGCCCAGATAAAAACACACCTCAATTAGTCCACCTCTGCTAGGGGAGGCACGTCAACTAAGGCAGGCATTTCCAACTGACCCATGCCACTTACACCAGCTCACTTCACAATCAGACTGAACTCTACAGATTGCATTATCAAACCGTCACATATTGTTTAAAGGTTACAGCGTTCAAAGGAAGCATTAAATTAAAGCCTGTCTTGCAGTAAAAGTCAGGAAATAGTACACATGTATGCAAAAGACCCACAGGCTGAACAATTGACATGCAGTACTTTGTTGTACATTATATCAGGGATGCAACTGATGATTGTTTTAAGAGTCAAATAATCTGATTATGATTTTACTTGTATTTAAGTATTTAATTTAATAGTCTGGTGACAGAACTATGCTATGACTGACAACCTGAAAAAATGAAAGCCCACTTTTTAAATTTTTCTAAAATAGATGCCTTATTTTTGTCTTGATCATCATTTGAGCTCAACATTACAGTAGTTAATTTGGCATTTCTTGTATACATCCGTGGCGCACCAGCAATCTTTCTAATTCAGAACTCCCTCCTTTTCTTTCATCTAAGTACTGGTCTACACCACCTAAACCCTTTTGCATGCCGCAATCCACTTGTGATTAATGAAGTGGTTACTTAACCAATTTAAACCCTTAATTCCTATTAATTCAACATAATAGCCACCCTCCCTGCCAGAATTAACAACACTCTAGCAGAAACCTACAAATCTCTGCAGGGCAGAAAGAGTCAAGCCAGCAAATTCCATATTCTTTGATAAATATGTAACAGTATGTATATCACTGTTAAAATGCATAACCCTCATGTAAGACCCCTATCAAGTCTGCTTTACACCTGTATCACATTTCCCCCTCAATCAGCAGCTTTTCTGAGACACCGGCCTCCCACGAGGAGCAGAAACCATTACAAGAGACTGCAGCTCATTTGCAGAAAGATTGGAGATCATGCTGCATCAAAAAGTATGTGAAGCATTTCTGAGAACAAAATTGATTTATTCCATTTCCATGTTTGTATGCAGCATCGGTATCAGTGTATTTAAAATAAATCCCCAGTCTAGCATTCAGTTGTTGTGTAGGCTGGTGCTTATTGTGCAAGCAAGAAGCAGGGCAATGGAATAACACAAGGGGCCTGTACTGGTGCAAAAATTAAGGTACATGCAGAATTTCTTTTTATAAGCCATTTTGTCTTGAACTGAATGATAAAACATATAAGCGACATAACAAATTATATCAGTCAAACAAAACCATGTTTTCTCCCCCTTTTTCTGATCCACTGCTGCCAGTTGTTTAAGCTATAAAGACAATAGTGTTCATGTTCTTCATGAAAGAAAAGGCATAAACAAATAAATAAATATTTCTGAGTATTTCAATTTTGACTCAGGAAAAACAGATCAAGCAGAGCCTGTGGCTAGAGGAGCCTGACTGCATGCTGGTGGGGGGTAAAGACAGCCTGGGGGGTATGGAGGGCGTCTGTTTTTTAATGAGCTGAAACTTTAAATACTGCATAATATATAATAAAAATGGATAGTTCATTTAACTCTTCCCGATAAGTCGTGGAAAAACTATTAAAATCCATTACTCTCTTAATGTCAACAGTGTAAGCATTAAGTATGAATGAAGTGAACATCACGCTGCATCGTCAACAAGAAAGAAAAACAAAACAATAACCTACTTGAACTGGAAGAAAAAAGGGTTTGGGAAATGAAGTTAAGTGCACAAGCTTAAGGGCATCAACTAAACACTGTCTAAGGATTGACAATGATATATTTAACTATATAAATTTACATCTACTCTGAGAGCATATTAATATGTCTTTCACGTGCTTTTGTTAAACCTAAGGGATGAAATTGCCCTTATTTCAGTTTAGTGTAACTTTAGTCCTGATGTCATTTGGTCGTGGTCTTGATGAAGAAGAGCCAGAAAAGATGAGTGACAAGACATTTCAGCCACCCACTGACAGTAGCTTTGGAAACACTGATTGGCACAGCAGGAAAACTCTTCCAATACTAACCCTTCCCCCTACACACATACAATAATATGTCATAAAGAAGTAAAGGGGGGTGTAAAAAAAAGAATTATGGTACCCCTTGTCATCCCCTGGGTGAAGAAATACACCATAATAGATTTTCAATGGCTTCAGTAAATTATGCCCAGTCTGAAAGAGAAAGAAAAGGTTGTGATTCAAGTGTCAGTGACAAGAGGTCAGAAAACAAAATGTGTCTTGACTTGCATATTTAAGTATTACTTTCAAAGCTGATCAAAGTGTGCAAATGCATGCAACTGGAGACGCTGCTAGTTGAAAAGTAATGAGCTTTATGTTTGAGTTGTCACATTATAATTCAAAAAATGCCATTTCACAGCAAATGTTGGTGACAATGTCGGTGACACCTCTGCATTAAAATGTAATTCCTGGGTTTTCCTTAAAGTGATCTGAGTAATGGAACTGGTACCCCCGCTGATCGTGGAGCAACCAAGATGTGGCCGATCCAGAGGCTTAGTAATGATAACCTCGCCAACATTAGCTGCAGGGGTTTGTTCACACAATAATTGTTTCTGCCAAGCAACATATATCTATATGACATAGACAAAACTGGTGTGACTTTCCTGCTAAATAATTGATTTAACAATCAGCTGCATCAACTATTTCAAGGAGATGAACACGGCTTGTATTATTTGTTTTTACAATGAAGAAACTGAGAACTTATGCGCTAATTAGAGGATAATTAGAAGTCTCTGCAAGTTGATTACCAATTTCACTGCTGAACATTAACAATTTACAGCAACACTACACTCAATTTCAGCACTTGTTTTGCTTTACTTACCTAAATTCTAAACAGTACAAGTATTTAAAGATTTCACCTTGACAAAACTTATTACCAGCTCCAGCATGCAATTAAACTTGCCAAACAAGCATTAATTCTTTGTTCATTACCACATTAAATTGTTTTGGGCAATTTAGACTAGTACGGCTGTTAAAAGGCATCAATCTCACACCAAATGCAGATATATTCAGTCAATTTACAGCAGTCATTTGCAGTCCAGACACCCTAAACCTGCACTGGTGGTGACTGAGGTTTGAAGTGTAACACTAAGCCTCTGCCCTGAGCTGAAGGGGTGCTGTCCCCTGCAGTTTAGAGTGACTCAAAGGTGAAGCCCTGAAAACAAATACAATATACTCACCTGCTCCACAGTTTAGATTTCACTGACTCACATCATCCTGTAATAGCCACACACAAAGCCCCAGTCAGTTGCAACCCCATGCAATTGTGTCTGGCTGTACGATGGTATCAATGCAACCTTTGGGTCAAAGGGTCAATGAGTAATTAAGACATGGTTGCCTGAGCATTCCCCATGCACACTTTCAGTCCTGATGAAGGGTTAGAAATAAAAGGAGGGGGATATAAGTGTAGTCTGATACTATGGATCCGATTTCCATAAGTGTGTCTAAATGTTCCTTGCTCAAAGCAATTAGTATGATTAAGAGATAGTGTGGTGTCACAGCGCTGTTTAAGGAGGATTTTGCATATGAATTCTTCATGAGAGTATCAAAATTGAGTATACAAAGGTTACAAATCTTAAAATTTAAGAGAGGGTTGTGGCTTTGCAAATGATTCCAGTATTTAAGGTCCTGACTTAAATACTGGAATCAGAAGAGAGTTTGCGTCAGCAAAAGCTTTAATGGTGCTGACCTGCGTGTTAGTCAGACAACGAATGAAAACTCCCTTAAAAACACAGAGAGGGAGATTTAGCTGTTTTTGCTATTCTCTTATATTAAATTATTCATTTCGTTGGTTTTATATAATAGGACACACAGGCAAAGGCTGTCCATGATGATACATGGCGTGTAGGCCGGTATCATAGCCTTCAAGTACAAAGAAGGTCAAAAGGTGCATTGATTTAAATGTACAACAAGAAATTATTTGTTGTGTTTCATTGTTGCTAAAAATGAAGAGGCCAAGGCCAGAAAATTGAGATTGCTGATAAATGCTATTAGTTGGAGACACTGATGGGTGAAGAAATCAATATGGCAGTTTGTCAACCCTCGTCTCCGAAGGAACACAACTCTGCAGCAGAGGTTTGCCTTGTCAGCAAAGCACATTACCAGAAATCAAAGGGCAGGGAAGGCCTGAAGGAAAGGATGCGGATGTCTCTGTACAAAGGCCACACTTTGGTAATTAAAACCTATTTTATCAGGCCTGTCTTGTCACTGGTTTTCCCCTAACACTATCGACTCTCTGTTGCACAGAGACTGATCACTAATTTACATTAAATAAATGAGCTGGGGTTATTTAGATTCCTGTATTTGTCAGGCAAAATTAAGCAAAAGGCATGGTAGTATTAACTAAACGATGCCGCTGTTTATGTCATCGAAGGAGTTGTTGTTTATCATCACAGTTGATCCTGAGAGGCTGGTCAATCCTAGTGACAGGTATACTGTCAAATCACGCACACTGTCATGCTGTATAATTTAATACAGATGCAAAAATATACTTTTGTAATAAAACCAGCGCATAAACTCATGTTCACCCTGTAAATGGTGAAACATCTAGAAAAGGACACCGTGTAAACTGTCTGTTCTTAGACTGTCAGAACGCTGTGTCACTGTAATAACAAGCACAACTGACTTCTTCATTGCAACTTTAAATCTTTAATAATTAAACACAAATGAACCTGTGCTGTCACACAATAGGAGCACGAGTGACACAGGATAGCACTTTTGTCAAAAGGTCCAAAAGAGCATCACGTGATGAACTGTTGTAAATACAGCAGCTACATAATACGCTTCTGCTTTTGCAAGGGCATCCAAGTTGTGTTTTTGTTGGTTTAATACTTTGCACCTTCTTCCTCTTTGTAGGCAAAATACACTGTGACGGGTCCAACACTTGTCTGCACTGATTCTGCAGCTCCCACAACCATCCAGCAACCAATGCCATAAGCCAAACAAGGTATGCCTGCAACAAAAAGCATACAGTGATTATGTGTCATTTGAAATATGTCATTAAAATAATTATTAAGTTATTATCTTTATCTGTAGCAGAAACGCAGGATATTAAATGTATTTACTGACCTAGATTAATGACTTTTAACATGGTGAAAAACTTGTCTTCAAAGTCCAGGTTCTGCGGAGGTGCTTTTGTACAGTGATATTTAATAAAGGGGAAGCAGCCAGTTCTTAGTATTTGGTAGTTGGATCCTTGAACTGTCCAGTTAAAGTTTGACAGCCCAAACTGGTCATTATGGACTGAGCTGTAGCGGACACAGAAAGAGGTCCACGGGGGGAGTTTACGCTGCAGCAGGTGGCAGGTTAACACTTCTGAGGCAGCTGGTCGCGGACTGGTGCTGCCAAATGTGCGTGGAAACAGGGCGATCTTCAGAAAGATGCTGTGCATCGTCCTTAAAAGCTCCTTCATGACCAAAAGCAGAATCACGAACCTTCGCTACGCTTCGTATTTTATCACCTGGAGTTCACGCACATGGCTCTCTGACAACCACATGTGAAACATGTCTAAAGGTTAAATCAGCTGATGTACAACCTTCAAAGCAGTTTAAAATGCAGCACGATGCAAAAGGCATTTAATTCAGCTAACGTTAGCGGACAAGACAAAGGACCTGCACAGTCATTCCTATACGTAACTACAAGTCCGGATACTCATGTTAAACACACAATTTATTTTAACTAACGACACCGAAGAAAACAGCTTCTCTCCAGCTGCGTGAGCTTAAGCGCTGTAGTGTGTGTTGACCTGGTGCTCCTGCTAAAGTCATCCGGTAGGAAAGCGACGCTGCACTGTTGTTCCTCCTTAAAGGCAGAAGGACAATGCCTTTTATTTACGTGCTCATTTGTTCATATATGTGTGTATTATAGCCGTCAGTAAAATGTACTCAGTAAAATATGAAAATTCTCTATTATTTAGTCGTTTAAAGTCGTTCACAACTGAACAGCAAGATACTAAAGATCAGACAATATTCCTGCTTTTCATATTACCTTCTGATTTTAGTTAATTACCACTTAGATCCAATTAAAACACATATTTACATGACAACAAATTAACCATTTTACTAAACCGAAGACAGCTCTAATAAGTAAACTACACCACAATGTCTCTTAAATACAAACAGAAACAGTGCATCGTTCAGAAATATTTCCAAAGTTCAGGACTGTTGTGTGTGCAATATGAACAGCAATACACAAAATGGCTGCTTTTCTTCACTGGAGCGATACAGACCACAAAATGAAAAGAACGTTATTAAAGCAGGTAGGTCTATGCACACATCCACAAACTGTTTATTATACATTTTCAGAATGCACATAGGGATTTGTTTAGCTGTGTAGAGACACAACTATTACTTGTGATTTGTAATGACCCAACAACCCTAAACACCTGCATGTTTATTGGTACATGAATAAAAAAATCCACAAAATAAACTAAACTTAAATAAATAAATGATATTTTCCAGTTCAAGATAAAACTGCTTTAAAAAATATAACAAACTGTTACATTATATCACCCAACAGAAAACAAATGCATAGTCTAATGTATGTGTAATAGGGCTACTGTTTAAATCTAATAGTATATGCAGACTGTTGAAACTGATCACAAAACAATTTAGTATGAAGTAAATGAAACATTTTTAGCAATGTTTTAATAAATTTATTTGGCTATTTATGTTTCACCATCTCCAAGCTTAAGCTTGGTAAGCTTATTAGTGTAAGCTTATTAGTGTGGCAGCTGTCTAAACAGCAGCTTTGTCTCCACTGCTCTCAGCTTGTTCTGAGCTGTCATCTGCAGCACATCTTCTATGTTCTTGATCAACTCCTCCAAAAAAACAAACAAAAAAACAACATTAACGTTACTACCAACTGTTCTTCCATGCGCGCACTATGTTCATTTGAAAATATGATCATTTTTATATGTAATATATATTTTGAAAGTTAATTGGTTACAGTTTCTTTGGTGAAAGAATTTAAGTTGACGACTGCCTCACTGAACAGGCAAGTTTCATGACATAGCTGAGGAGTGATCATTAAGTCATTAACATGGTACCTTGAAATTGGTTTCTCCCTGCATTTTAGAGGATGATATCTCCTGATGAATGACTGACAGATTCCGAGCAAAGGTCAGTAGAGCTCCCTGGAGATCCTCTGAGACTGTGCTATTAACGACACACCAAACCAATGAGTTTACTAATGATCCCCATGTTACCAGTTAAGAAATAATCACCTTGTTCATCTGATGGTGGTGGTTAAATGAAACTTTCAGCAGACAACATCTTCAGTCTTTAGGGGGATGAGCACAGCTTGATTTAACTGTTACAACATTGTGTAAGCTAAAGGATTTGTGTGATAAATATGTTAAATAACCCACTGCTTAACAACTTCTAGAGTTTGTAGAAACATTTACAAAGCCAGAGCTGGCATCTTAATCCTCTAAAAGAAATGTCTTCACCCTCAGTCTAGAGAGGTCTTTCATCCACTTAATCCTCTAATGTTTTTCTTCATGTGCTTGTTTATTTGAAAAGGAGGTAAACTAAACCTAAATGTGGACAGACTTGATATTTCATGAATACTGAATTTCTTTGTGTGCAAACCTTTGACACAATTAGAAATACTTACATCATTCCGATACTGCATTGGTCACTGCTGTCATAAAAAGCAAAGACAGTGCCTTGCTTGTTCTGTAATTTAAGTCACAAACAGCCAAAGGAAAGGCTCCATCATTCCATAATGTAAAATAAAACAATTGCACAGTACATACAGTATGTTGCAGAGATAAGAATAGCATAAACATATACCATTAACACATCAGATTAATAGTGATAGTTTTTACCTTCCTGTTAAATCCTATTCCATGAGCTCTGCACATCTTCAAGAACACATAATGGTACAGCATGGAAAGGTTAGAATGAAACAAATGGATCCCAATAACTGCATAACAATTGACCCCAGGAGTCTGTGGAAAATGAGATGAGACACAGACTGAGAAACAATGTATGAATGTAGGCATTAATGTCTCTCTTAATTTAACATTAGAGCAAAACTTAAACATAAAAATGGCTACTTCTACTATATTTAAGGATTAAGTATAATAGGTGTGTATAAAATGGGTAGAGCAGAGATGGCTGAACACCATACACATGTCCTTAGGGTCACTGTTGAGTGTGGGGAGTGTGCGTGATTAGTGAACATGATGAGTGTGGGGCACATGTGGAAAACTGTTGGGTTTTACTTAATTAACTGAGAGAGGAACAATTAATGTTTAGAAGACATGCAAAACACAATGAGCTTAATTGTATGACACCATTTAAAGAAACTACAGCCTTGGACTGCAAATGTTTGTATTCATTTTAAGACAAAAGCATTACAGAATACACAAAATGTCTATTCAACACGCAATACATATCACTAGAATACTGAGCCTGAGAGTCTGCGAGTGTTGTAAGAACCACTACAGAAGCTGATTACTTAAAAAATGGCAGGGCTCAAGAGGATACAAATGTTCTGGTTCCATGGCTTCTTTGGGAGACAAAGAGCACAGGCCTAAACCCTGTGAGCTCAGGAGATAGCCCATAACTTGCTATGACAGGTGTATTTGCAGTTGTCAAGCACAGGACCCTCCCACACCAATAAAAGTGTCCAACCGGGACTTAATTGTGTTTGTAATATGCAGGCCCCTAATGATGACCACTGCGAAAGCCATTAACCACTGCAGTGGCTCAACTGCTGTACTCAAGCACCAGGCCACCGACTAAATGAATGTTTGATAAAATAATACAATTGCAGATTAACAAGCGTAAACTCAGGCGTACTGCTAATAAAAGAACTCTATTGTTTAAGGCCTGGCACCAGGTTGATGAGGTGTTCAAGCATGCATACACATGCATAATGAAAATGGTATGAATTATTAATGTGTTGATTATTTAGACTCATCTATCAAAATGATAATGAATTCAGCACCTAAACACCAATTGAGCTCAATGCATAATTACAGTATTTAGTTGTATTTAACAAAGATGAGGAGAAAACATTGATCTATCATTGTGATACTGCAGTGGTATAATATTACTCTCAAAAGTCTCATTTCAGTACTTTCTTGTTTTAGGAAAAGGAAAAAAAACTGTTTAAATTTTACTTTGGCTGCAGTTTGGTGTTCACAGCATTTCTCCATCACTGGATTTGGCACTTCTAAACTGCCTGTGTGGAAATTCAGCCTTCCTCTAGTCATCATCAGAAGCATCTGAGTCATGGCCAGCTGGTTACTGTATGTAAGATCCAGATCAGTAGCCCACACCTGCGAACAAGACATTATAAACTCTGGTCACAGGAGAGAATAACAGACACCATAAATGTAATAATTTTATTTAAAAATTGGAACATCAAAAAATGTCACCCACCAGTTTTTACAATGAGATGGGCCAGTACCTACCTTTTAACCCCTACAATGTCATACATGTTCAGAGCAAAGGATAGGAAAACACAGTTTACAGTCTGTGCTCGTTAGAGTTGGGTAATGCAGAGTGACACATGCGGAGAGTAGATCCTTCTCTGTGTATTTAGATTCGGTCTGCCTTGGGCTAGTTTGTTTGGCTCAGGTCTGATGAGAAGCGAAGTTCAGATATGTATGGTAAATGGCGTCATTATAAGTATATTAAGAGGTCAGGTATGGCCGTAGCCTTCTGCTTAAACAGGGCTAATTTTTCCAGTAATAACCTAATAGCTATGCCCTCTATTCAAAAGTGGCAAATAAATCACCAGTGAAGGAGTTGTTAATAACTAAGTGGCAGTCAGCTGCCTGCTTGTGCTGTTCCTATTTGTCAAAGTAAACGCTCCTGCCACTGAATGCAAATCTCTGCCTGTCTGAACCCTGCAGTCTCTATAACCTGAGCACTTCATCTCCACTAACACATCTACATATGTCCATATATTGTAATACACCTTTATATATTTTATTGTGTCTCGAATTTAAATATATTATGAAAAAATATTATAGTGTAGGATTTTACCTAACAATTACATTGATCAGAAATATATATGAAATAAAAAAAAAATTTCATGGCAACACCTTCAAATGTTTTGTCCAACTAAATGTTCTGAACCCTGAAGATTTCATTCATTTCATATGTCATTTCATACATAGAAATTTTGTAAATCCACATTTCAGAATCTAATATCAGCATGTTTGGCTTATTTACAAAAATGACCAATTTTCAGCACTGTTGTTGATTTGTTTTGTTATTGTCATTAAAATAATTTATTAATAGCTCATATACTTACATAAACCTGATCACTAGGCATTATAAATTAATTATGAGGGTCTGTCATACAAAAATATACCAAATAAACCACTAACAATACCCCATAGTAGTGATGTTTTGTTTTTTTAGGCAACATGTAACCTGATTTCTAGGACATCGAGTCATGCATTGAACTACATTGTTGGTAATATGGAACAATTTTCCAAGTAGCGAAATGGCCACTCTAAAATTATAATTTCAGTATATTCTAATATCAACAAGTTTTAAAACTATGTACAAGCCACAAGAGAATATAAATACATCCAGTGCACTTGCCAAAATAATCAAAACAAATGCAAGCATTTATTGATGTTCAACAACAGTTCAGTACTCAGTCACCTTTACTGCAGGATGGACAGTAGATACCACTGGACAGATGTAAGTCTCTGTGCATCAGGTTGATACCTGGGCATGAGTGATGGACACACTCTGTTGAACCATTCATTCGACTCACTAAAATCATACTCCAATATCCTATTGTCGCTCTTAACAAAGCCGTGGGAAATGTAAGCCTGGATTGTACCTGTTTTCTATTGCCTTGCATTTTCATTAAAAACCCTGATGCTGCAGCTGGGGCCCCACCGTTCCACAATGTGAGGAAAGACTGCAAGGGCAAACATATGTGACCCACTTCTTCCCATCAAACAAAGTAGGCAGCTTTTAGCAACAGGTTTGAATCTAAATTGATGTTTAAATCCAGACAGGTTTGCCCATGTGGCTCTCTTCTGTCTGAGCTATGTATGGAGAGATTGTTAAAAATCTGTCTTTAATGTTCCTGCCTCTATTGAAGCACACGCTGTTTATAGTCTAATCTTAATTATACTGTCAGCGAATCATTTTCAATTCCAGGTCAACACTGAAACAGAAAATTAATTTTAAGGCTGTCATTATATCAATGCAAAAGGCAGCTACTGTTTCTGTTTTATATATGAAATAGCTAATTTTCTGATTTGAGTGTCACATCTTTGTCACTATAATGAAGAGTTCGTTTGACACACAGACGCGCACACTCACAAGCGCACACATGTACACACGTGTGTATAAAATGCAGAATTTTGTTTCAGTGTAATGTGGTGAACTGCAGGTCTATTACAATGTCTAAACAAAGGCATCTTCTATTGACAAAAATATATTTGGATGGATTCAATACTAAAATAAGTTAATTGTTAAACTATTAAATATTTAATAAATATTTGAAGTATTAAGACACAAATTGCATTGTCTGAACACTGCTTTGCTCTCATTATGTTAACACCTCATTCATAAGATACTACCCTCTAGTGGCAAGAGTGCCTTTAGCTTGTGTCTACTTCCCTATTTTTAAACATGGAATCTACTATGAATGCCAGCCTAAATTTAAAAAAAAATCAAAACATATTAAATAAAATCCTCCATAAAGAGGTAGATAACAAATAGTGTATTATTATCTGTTGGATCTTTAATGAAAACAATCTGAACACTCTGTGTCCTTGTTCAAGCCTTTTTGTAAAACTGTAAGGTAGCTTCAATGCTTTTTCCACTTATGTTATAGAGCATATTATAAACAAAGCATTTTATTGATTGGGTCAATAGGCAGTATAGGAGCAGAGGTTAAACTATCATAAACCAGTAGATTTCTAATATCATAAATCAAGACGTTCTCGACAAAACTTAATCCTGAGAAATGACACAAGGCTTTAATGGTGTCTTCATGTAATAACAAGACAGATTTCAGCAGGTACCACTGCAGGTGACCAGGCAGGTGTTAAACACTGACAGGGCATCACTGTGAGGCTACCAAATCATTTACAACGACCTATTGTCTGAAAGATAGGCGCCTCTAAATTTCTCAGCATTGTCAGGTTAAAGGGCAAGACTTAAGTTGTGGAATCAGTGTATCGACACAATAAAACCTGACAGTTTATTAGTTGGCCCTGTCACGCATTTGGTCCCTATGCCCACTGTTTACCTTGCCTGATTTTCAGATCCCTGGGGAGCAGTATGGGAGGCACCTATCTGCTCAAATGGATCTTTGATCCAGCCTAAAAATTGATCTTTCACCAATGTGGTAAAATAGCTTTTGCTTTGATGCCACATGTTGCAACACCCTAGACCCTATCTATCATGGTAGCATTGCTGTGTCTCACCTTCTGCTCCATGGTGATGTGGTTCACAAAGGTAGCCAAGTCCACAGAGACATAACCTACAATAAGGCGCTGCAGACAAGCCTGGCCCACACGCATGCAGATAGACCGCAAGGTTTCTGGGTGCACAGAGGTCTGAGGAACAGTGGAGCCTATAGCTTCCAGTTGACAGGTGCCATGAAGTTGGTCTCCACAGGACAACATGGTCACCTCACCCCCAGGCTCCAGCAGCAGATCTACTGTCAGACAGGTGATACTGTCTGATGGAGGGTAGGCCTCCACCACACCGCCTGGACACACAAAACATGATGATACAGTGACTGAAATTCCCCTAGGGTCTGTTTAACAAACAGCATCTGTTTAACAACCAAATAACAGAAAACTTATTTAATTTTTCAGTTCACAATGGCATCAGGGAGCTAGGAAGGACATAGGAAATGGCTGTTAGCATATTCACAGTGCTGTATTTGCTGGTGAATAGCATTCAGTGCCTGACAATAGGCATCTGACCTTGCCTGAGGAAGGTCTTCAGGAAGCAGGCCCAGTTGGGATAGCAGGAGGTTTTAGCAGGCCGGGCGTAACGGGCCAGCCACTCTGGGATCTCATCTAAATACCGAAGCAGTACAGACTCCTGCAGAGAGAAAGGTGCAAACATTAGGGATCTGCTGAAAATAAATGACAGATATGAGGACATTATGTATGTTTGTTAATTCAAACCAAGTCAATAAAAAGACACGGCTACTTTATTTTGTCCTATTATCAAAGCTTTCTAGGTGTCGACTACATTATTGGAAATGCCCTTGACTTCAGTGACTGCTTGTTATCCTTGAGACCTTTGGTGGCTGCTTCAATTTCTGCATGAGTGTCTGATGGATACTGCAGTAGGTTCTATCTGTGAGTGACAGCCTATTATCAGAAGGCCTCGGGAGTCTAATGGCTTTAACTCACAGCCACAGAGACAGCACCTGCCCTTAATAACAACTCTCTCCACTGGGCAGCTGATGAATACCTAAGCTAACCCATCTATCTAGGGATCAATCTGAGCTTGACTGGGATCAATATCACTCTTGTTTCTGTAACTAGGAAATGCCATAATGGTTTCACCACTTAATTATGCTGTTAATTTCTAACTTGTGGTTTTGTTGTCTCTTAAACAGTTTGGCAACTCAAGTACACTCATGTATACTTTCTTTTATAAACATAGTTATAGCTTTAGAAACAACAATGGTTCCACATAACCTTTAGTTGTAATTTTATACAGTATATATCACATTATAAAAGTAGTAGTGACTGCTTAAGTTGAATGTATGAAGAGTGTAAATACAAAGCTCTGTCTTTATATGACTATTAAACAGGAAAAAATGTGTGAAAACTGGCAGAGGAGTGACTAAATTCTTAATGAAAGTGTCTTTGTTGATACATTGTCCTATCCTAGGCATTACTTTGTTTTGAGTACTGTATATGCTGTGTGGCTTCACTGAAAAGAGGACAGGAGATTTTGTTGCTGATATTCCAGTCATGTAACAGCCATCATCATATTCAAGTACTGTAAGAGGCGAGGTCAAACGCTACACAGTGATTCCCTCTATACAAACCATAAAGCACACAATGGTGCGGCAAAAAGTGTAAAGGAACGGTTGTCATTTTCAACGGAAGAGCAAGCTCACCCCAGGACTTTGCCTATGCAGTTCACAGAAACAGCAGGACAGCGAAAAAATAAAGAGAGGTATTTGCAATAAATTATTTGGACTTAAACTGCATATAGTGCCCTGTGATAGGATTCAAGCTTTGCTTGGTGTCCACCTAAAGCCAAGCAATCTTGTCATAAATAACATAGATGTGCCCTGCTATTTTGATTGTCATTTCATCTCTCTATTATGTAGCAAAACAACACTGAAACTACAGAAAGTCTCTTTGACTAGTAGGATATAATCAGACTAATCAAATGTTTTGTATGAACACTCATTTTCTGTGATACTCACCCAGCAATGCTTCAAGCTCAATCAATTACAGCACATGACTTACATAATGTGTAATATCACATTACCTGAATTTAATATGATAGTACAGGAGAACAGCCTCTCCTTAAGATTGCAAAACATTTATTTATGACCTTTGGAGAAATTAAAGGAACAAAAAACAAACACAAAGAAACACAAGTCTACACACCACAAAAATGTTAAAAGTACTTCAGAGGCAAATTTGGGTTAATTATGTTAAAGCAGAACATCAGATATTTGAATTGGTTCCATGCAAGCACAGACTGCCCAATATTTAGACAAAAAACATCTGTATAAAATGTCTATATCTTTTCAGTGGTAGTGATTATCAAATGACCCATTTCGTTGACAAACTTAACCTAAATAAGGTGTTGCTCAAGATCTGTTTGTACCCAGCATGAAAAAAGGAAGCACTCCATCTGTTGACGCTATTAGGTGTAATTTTCCCTCTTGTGCCTAATGATCCATATGCAAGCTGTGTGATTGCTTAAGTGTGTGTGTGCCCCCTTCAGGCATTGCATGGGCGCAGATCTACATGTCTTTAACCTCTATCTGTGTAAATTCGAAAAGGCCCGGGGGCTTTCTGAAGGCTGAACCACTGTGCTGCAGGCTGTATGTCTTACAATATTTATACAAGAACACAAACTCCTAGACCTCTATGAAAGCCTCTGTAGTCTTGATGTGACTACCTCCTCTTTGCTGTTGTCTCCTTTTAGGCTTTCCTTTGCATAGCCAGAAGCGATCTGATTGTTGGTATTATTCTGAAAGTCCACATGGCATTTTTGTGAGTCAGGTGTATTCATGCTCAGCACTTGCGAACAAGCAATAATTAAAAAGGCCAAGAACACCCTCTAACCCCCTTCCCACATTTACACTGGCTATAAAGGGCAGAGAACTGTGTGAACTGTGAAACACATTAGTATAACATAGACTTTAATAATCACTTATTTGTCATTTTTTATAAACAATGGTCTTTGTGCATAGCTGCTAAATTATGAATATTCAGTGCTTAACATGACCATTTGTATACAAATGAATAATTAATTAAATTACTGCTATTTTCATAAACATAGCTTTAAACATGTGTTTGCCAAATGCTTAAATGCCTGTAAATTTTAAACACTGTATCTATCCTATTTGCTAGTCGCCATTGGCAGTGCAATTAGAACTACTTTTCAGCAATGTGCTTTATTAATGAGCATAATAGTTCAAAATATGCTGCCATATTTAGACATCCTTCAACAGTTTCTTTAGAAGATGACAGAGAGGAGATACTGTGATATAAAATATTCATGTGTTTGAAACTACTCTACTACTGAAAACTACTGAACTCTTCTGTAATTTCGGCATATAGAGCCAAATTGCTATCTTCCATATATACTGGTACAACAACAGAAAGACGAAGCAATACATTTAAGGGGCTAATACATTTTAGAGCATAACGATATCACAACAAAAATCATGCCATGAGGAGCCCAGGATGTGGGCTTTCCTTTGATTAAAAGAGCAAGGTGTAGAATAAAGGCTGGTTAAAGTGTTGTGTCCATATGGCCCAGAAGCCCTGAGGCTGTCGGCCTACGCTGGGGGCCTAGGCACTCTTCTCTCTCCATGGGACCCCAGCTGGTGAAACAAACCCCATTTACTTTCCTGAGCTGCCTCAGCCACCATTATGGACCTTGGCTGTGGCTCAGCCACTCTCTGCCATAATTAACAGCACCAATGCCACAACAATTACAGCCCTGCACCACACATAGACTATGAATCAAACAATGAGCTAATAGGAAAAAATAGAATGAGCCATGAGAAGCTTGAGATGACTGCTGTTCTTTCGAATGAAATAAAAAGTGAAATCATTGTGCTCCAAGCCCACAATCATTAGCCTGTAATTAGTTTACACAAAGCTCACAGTTAAAAGGCAAAATACGGTAATTAACACATGACAGAAAATCAAAGGCTACTTTGTAAGCATATGAGAAATAAGAGCCAGGGGCTAAGAAGCTGTGTACAGATTGCATCTATACTAAATAAATGGTTTACCAATTACGTTAATATAATTTATTTTCGTCTAAGATTAAATCTGATGTTACTTATAAAGCTTTAACAGGTGATCTAGGGATTTACTCAATTTGACAAGCTTTTGTTCTCTCCAACACACCAACATTAGTTGATGTGTGTATCTAACAGAATGGATTATGGCTATGTGTACAAAGACAATACTCAGAATAATACTGTGGGGACCAGCATTGTGACTGTTACATTAAGACACTCAACTATAAGCTCTGACCCCATTGTGACCTATGATTTTGTTCATTCGGTGACAGAAGTGAATCTAACCCTTTGTTGAACTGCATCATTACAACAAAAGACAAGTGCCATTTTAATTTGTACAGTAGTAGTAATCTGTTAAGTATCCAGTTGGCTACTTAACTTTTAAATGGTTGATTTTATTGTAATAACAATAGCAAGACATGATATTTTTATTGCACTTTACAAAAAGTAGTGCTTTGGCAGAAGCCATAAAAACCAACACATAATAGTAAAATACATCAATTTAAGGGAAAACTATAAGGAAAATCAACAAAAATGAAAAAGCAAACTTAAAATTCATGAAAGTAAATATATAAAACATGATAAAACCAGAAGTGGTTCTATAATTTAGTCCTGGGGTGTGGTATGGTGTGGTGTGGATGGGGGGTTGTGGTGTGATGTAATTCTTTAACTTAGATCAGTACCTGAATCCATTTTGTGTTCCATAGCTCAGGCCCATAACGACGGTATTCCTGCAGGGCCCAGGTATAGCAGCCAAGATGGCATATATCACAGTAAGCTGTACTACGACTGCCATGCTCAGAGTCCATCTTAAATAGCCAGCGCTGCACATCCATGTTTTGAGCCATGAGTTCAGCCAAAGTTTCATGAAGCTAAATCAAGAGAGACACATATAAATTACATACTAAATACCATAGTTAACTACAGGGGAACGTTAACTTTAAAATGTGTTTTTCCGTCCAAGCACTAATGAAGAATGTCATGATGTTATGGTGTACATATATGAATTTGTGTTGTTGATCTCTGACCTGGTTTAGTGAGTAGATATCACCTTGACCAGGGGGTACATCAATCTCTGCCCCAGTAAAGATCCTCCTCCCTCCAGACTTGGTGCTATAGAGCTCTGCAATAGCTGGTTCTGGACCCAGGATTGGTACTCCCAGTTCATCAGCCACTGCCAGATCATCCACATGGATCACGCTACCTACCATATAGGCCTGCTTCCCTTGGATCAGATTCCTGATGCGCTTTAGAGTATGTGGACTATACTTTAGCAGTGTAGACAGGCACATGTTATGGGTCTGGAAGAGGAGAGAAAGATTACTGCTGGATCTAAGAGTTCTCAGTGTCTCTTCCAAGGGTTGATTTCCAAGACCTGATTTATAACTATGTACAAACAGCAGATCTATTATTGTAATAGCCAGCAGGGTTTTGACCTCTCCTGGATTCCAGCAGGTTGAATTGATAAAAGCTGCCTGTGGGAGGCCTCCCCTATCCTTCACATCTTTATTGTGTGCTAGCAATGAGCTCCTTGGGAATACAACTAATTACTTCACATCTGTATTTATTTGATCCACATGGAATTATCCCTTCTGTCACTGGCAGAATGTGCTGCCAGCCATGGGTAGCAGTGATTCATCTCAACAACACGGCTGGCACAATTTAACAGCAAAACAGCAGGAAAATCAATAGAAAGAAACGAAGAAGACCATGTCATGCTGCACATTTAATCTATTGCAAAATTATGTTAAAACACTGATAGAATGGATAAGTGTAAAATGTAAGATAAGTGTAAAATGAAGGGTACTTTTTCACTGAGGAAATCAATTCAAATTTAAAAGCAAATGCAACAGTAAGACAGAATGAACAGTTAATTAAACTGACTAATATGGAATAAATTATTTGCTGGATACTGGCTAGATTTAGACTATTAAATATATTTTAATTACATGTACCTTAGTATAACTGTTCACTTTGAAATAAGAATTTTAAAAGTAGTAAAAAGAGAATGAAAAATATGAAAGCCTACAATAAAATGTAGGGTGTAGCTCTAAGGACAAGTGTGTGGTGACAATCTCATATTGTGCCCTCTAGAGGAGATTTCACAAACTACAGATGATCTCCTACAGTACACATGAACACAATTCATTTCTCTACAATAAACATTAAGATCCTGCTGGAAATATTATGTTTTTCTTGTTAACATTTGCACACAAACTGAGAAAGTCTTCTTTTTTGACCTTACTGGAAAATAATCCAGTGCCTCAGGGGTGAGGATAATAAAGCGCCTGATGAAGAATGAGGCCTCAGTAGTTTCAGTATCAAACTGAGTGTCTCCATCACCCTTCAGGAGGCTAGTGTAATAATGCACAATGTCGTCCTCAAGATGTCGGGAACATACATAGATCACCTCCACATTTTCATCTAAAAACATACAAAGTGGATTTTATAAATTACATGTTTGCAGTAAAGCATATGAAGAAAAAGTGTAAATATAGTGATATGGCTGAAGAAAGCTTCTACCTCTAATATCACACAATCTGCCTATTTGGATGTTCTGCAGGATGTCAAATCCCCTTAAGTTCAGTCGCTGGCCCTGAGAGTATCCTGTCAGAGCAAGGTCACAATTACTTGTGAAAGGCTTTCAAAGAGAAATTCATTTTGTTAAAATTTTTTATACAAAAGCACAGTTTACAAGTACCCTCAGAGGTGCTTAGGGAGTGGGGTAGTTAAGTTTAATGACACAGTAATGCAATCTGATGATTAATTTAGCTTAGTAACTAGCAGGTGCAGTGTTGTTGTGTTCTGGGAGTCCTGTTGCACCATGTCCAGCCACTGCTGAGCTACATCCAGTGATATCTCCAGGATGTTCCTCTATGTCAGTCTGGATTTCTGCCTGAGAGAGAATCCTCAACTGAATCAAGGTAATTAAATGATTGAATTCATGCTAATTAACAACAATGGGGTTCAACTTTCTAATTACCCTTGCTCACACAGCACTCTCTGTAGCCACCCCAAGTGCAAATAAAGCATTCCATCTGCTAGTAATTAGGCTTAATAATTTTAGACAATCGCTCAGTGATTTACAATGCATATGCCTGATTACAGTCTAAATGTGAGCATCATGGTGAAACAAGAAAAAGAACAGATCATATCATGAACTCTGTGTAGTGAAAAAAAAACAGTAAAGTCGATGTGTGTGTGTGGGTGTGTGGGTGTGTGTGTGTGGGTGTGTGGGTGTGTGTGTGTGTGTGTTAGCCCCATCAATAAAATAAGACCTTTGTGCCTCTTGCAAATATTCAACATAATGGTTTTTCATTTGCTTAATCTGCAAATTAAATGCCAATTGAGACTAAATTGTTCAGTTCCCTGGCATGGGAACTGTCATCATCCTGTGAGTGCTTTCCTGCAGAGAGCCATTTGAATGAAACAGAGTGCCTCAACTAGGGCCACAGACTGGGGCAGCAGAGTGGTGAGACAGGAGATGTATAGTACTGCTATGTATGTGTATGTGTGGGTTTGTGTGCAGCAGGCAGAGAAAGCTACCTAATGAAGGGATGTGGATAATGGTCCTCTTGGAGGACTGGATGTGTTTCCAGTTGGTTGCCAGATGCTGGGGATGGAGAACAGGAGTTATCAGAGATGGGGATGCCTGAGCGTGTACACACATATACACACACAAATCATCACGTCATTGCATAGATAAAACACATCAAGTCAATCTCTCTCTGGGCTAACAGAAGCAAACCAAGCATAACATGCCACCTTAATTAAATTAAGCGTTTACTTTAGAAACATCTTCTCTCAATTAATTCAATCTGTGAGGTACATGATGCTACTGCCAGGGGAAGATTCACAGGCTTAATTAACAGGGTATGAATGTTTAAAGAGTGAGAACATACATTTAGTGCATGTATACACACACAGTGATGTTAAAACTAAATGAACTCGTAGGTACTAATTAATATTGTGTCAGAGCTCTTAAAGATGTTCAGTTCAGATGACAGCACAGACATGACATCAGCGCTTAATAGGGAAAATTTACAGAGCGTTATGCATTTTGAAAAACTGTGCTGTCATACAGCTCTTTTGAAGAATAAATAGAAACAATTTTTTATTTCATGAGCATGTCAGGAGAGATTGAGCATAAAAAATGTGACACCTTGATAAAAAAAACAGTAATGTGGAAAATTGAGCAAAAAAGGCCTAATTTGATAATATAGTCAATTTAGAGTAAGAATAAACTGTATTAAATTAATCAGCTTTAACCCTTTTAAGCTATAATATTTATATTATTTCATAAAATTAATTTACTATTATTATTACACTGCACGTACTGTAATACACCATCAGAAAAAAATTGGTTGGTTTTAGCCCTTATATTTACTGTTTCTATGCTTGCCGTCTTTTTGTATTTAA
>OMLM01007497.1:70336-100449 GCA_900302695.1 Helostoma temminkii
AGTTGTTATTATGTATATTTAAAATTGGTTGTACTAAAGTACTTGTACTAAAGTATAGTTAAAACTAAACACAAAATAACTGCAGAGATTAGTCTATTAGAATAATCTGTGACTATTAGTGTCTCTCATTAAAACACAGATTTTGATTTGTCCTTCATAAAACACTGATTATTGTAACTGAAAGAAAACATAATTTTATAATAACAAACTTACTCGTACTAAAGAGAAAAACGGTGAAAGAGAAATATTAAGTAAGTGAGACAGAGAGCAAACAGAATAAGAACGTCACCTGGGCTCTGCTGCGGTAATTCTCCAGTTGTTTAACACGCCGGGCCTGCAGGGCCTTCCTGACACGACGCATCTGAGCGTGCATCAACCATGTGATGGCAATGGTTCCTGCCGCCCACTTGCGCCGGCAGTGGCGCAGGTAGGCTGTCCGGGCAACATGGCGCCTCCAGCAGGACTGAATGTGGATGGCAGCTGCCTCAGTACCTCCCTCTCCCTTGAAGCGCTGACCTGGGCATAAGACCAGATCCAATACCTCCTCCCTGTTTTCAAGCACTGAGAGAAGGCTGTTTACTGGAGGAGCCTTTCTCCAACCATTATTCCAGCCATGGCCAAACTCTACCAGTCGCTCCCCAATCACTTTGGCTAGAGGCACGGCAAAGTCCCTGAGCAGCTTTTCAAGGGCCTCCAGAGGATCTACCACACTGCTCCAGCACAAACTAAAGCTCTGCTTGAAGTGATAGAAATCTACTGCTATTGGGTTTATTCTTCCATTTATTATGATAAAGGGGTATCTGATGATGTTTAGAGGAAGTTGTAAAGCCAGATTCTGCAGAACACAATGACACTAGTGAGAGATGTATACTTTATTAATGCACTTAAAGGACTTGAAATATTGTTCATACCTGAGGGTTTTTAGCGAGGTTATTGTTGTCTTGCATCATGCCCTCATGATCCGTGCTCTTGGAGGTTGCGGAAGGTGGTGGTGTCTTAGTCGTCCAGGGGGGCGTGCACTGCCTGCCTGTGTTGTCACAAGTAGATCTAGGTTCTTTCTTCCATTTCAGCTTCTTATGGTACCTGGACTTTGAACCGATTAAACCTAAAGCCACAAACAGACTTATCTGTACGCTATCAGGGATTAGTGAGTTGCAAGGACTCATCATTGTAGCAGCTACCCCTACTACAGCAGCAAGCAAATCAATACACTGAGAACAATGGAAAGAGAGCTGACACAGTTCATAATTCTGATGGTAAAATTATCGTAGGGAGTGGGTAGGGAGATATAATAAAGTAAAATGTTTCATATTTTACAGAGGTTTTGGAGAAGCACTGACTTAACTTGGAAGAAAATAATTTCTCTCTGGGGTCAAAGGAAGCAGTTATGTGCTGGTTTGACATGTGAAACAAACTTAAACAAAAATAAAACAAGCCAACTTTCATATCATTGTACTTGTCGTTCTGTTAAAAATTAGAGCAGGCTACTTTGGGAAAAAAAAAACACAGCAATCGGAAAAACAGAATGCCAAGTTAACATTATAATCTAAACTACTCCTGTATTAATATAAATTACAGTAAGAACAAAATTTTAAGTAGTGGTCTAACCTAAGTGCCACAAACAGGCACATTAAATCAATCAATAATCAAATAATGTGTTCAAAGTTAAACAGAGGTGAGACAGTGGTGGTGAGAAGGTGGAGTGTCTGTTCACCTGTCCAATTGTCTTCTTCAGGTATTGCCAGGTTGCGACTGCCTTTTGGTTCAATGGCTTGAAAACTTGCCACACTACCAGTGATTATTCTGTGATGTTTTGTCTGAAGAAAACAGGTTTATGAGATCAGATCTTTTACCACATTTGATATAAATAAAACCAAATCAGTGCTACCTGCTTCAGTATTTCTTGACCTGTTCCTAAAAAGTTGTTGACAACAGTAAAAGAGGCCCAGCATTAGCAGATAAGGCATTAGCCATAAGGTGGCAAGTAACCAACCATCTAGGTGATGTAAAACTCTAAATTTCTAGTAAGGTAAGTGTGAAAGAGAGGTCTGATACACACTTAAAAACAACACAACTTATTAAGAGCAAGAAACCATAACATGGGCACTTTCAAACCTTTAAACTGTCCTGTACCTGTCCTGCAGTAAATAATCACAAAATAGCCAAGATTTAAATACCATACTAAATCTCAAAATATTATACAATTCTCCACTAAACATATGCACTTCTACTGCACACTAAAAACACAGCCAGTTATGTCCTTATTTAAACAGGATGATACATTAGGACTGATAAAATGTTTTTGTATTCACAGATTCACACATCTCTACTCATAAAACACAAAGTTTGTGCTACTGATCCTACAGACTTGTCACCTAATGTCCTCTCCTTCGTTCTCCTCAGACCATTGAGTTCTCTGACAGACCACCGGTAGTGGCCAGGTGCTGGGAGAATCTCTCCTCAAAGGCACACATCTGTTTCAGATTGGGCTGGGAAAAGGTGGCACCTTTTGTAAAATTGCTAAAATGCAAAAGCTCTTTCCCTGGCACAACATACGGAGTGGAGAAGAACTGGTCTGAGTTGCAGAAGGCAGCAGGCAGAGAGCCAGTGGTTAGCAGTTGGGGAAGCTACGGCTGTCTTATTGGCATGCTGGACCAGGTACACACTTCTGTCCTGAGACAGCTGTAAACCAGTAGCCCATAGCACAGCAATCAGGCGCCTGTTTCTTTAGAAGAATGCTGATGTGCTGCAATCTGCTGCTTTCCGCTTTCTGCAGCCAGCACTTCCATCTCTCCTATATCAGAATGACAGTCTTGGCCTCTATTTCCAATGTCAGTTATAGATCCCCAAAACATATTGGAAAAAGTGTGTAAAATATATCTAAAACTAATGTCGACCTTTGCAAAGATTAATTTGTTTGCTGTGACAAGAGCTGGCTGTCATCACTAAACCAAGTGACCTTTATGTCACTGTCTCTATGAGCATGAGACTTGAAGCATCTATTAATGCAAACCTGTACCATCACTCTTCACTCCAGCATAAAGTGTGAAAGTGTCTATTCTGGGGATTAAGGGAGTGAGTATCAGGGAAAAGAACAATGATAGCAATGAGATCAAATTCATCTGTGTCATAGCAGAAACTCTTAATACTTCCTAATCAATTGTTTACTGGGACATGTGCAGTATGTTACAATTAATATGAACAAAGACTCAAGAACTGGAAGACTGGACACAAGAATCGATTTTACACTGCATACGAAAAAATAACTGGAGGACAATATATCACTCTGGTTATAGTTTAAGACATCTGTGCACAGATTGGTGTTTTTTCCAGCAGCAAGAGTGATGAAAAAATCTACTCAATAACTAAAAAAGCCAAAAATACCAGATAGAACTTGATTTCATTGTAGTTCAAAATATCCAGGATTTTGTTTTACAAACCCACGGTTAAAATAACTGTGATTTCACCTACTGTGAATGTGCATTGATTAAGAAACAGACTGAAAAGATCAAACCTCCAGCAGCACTTACTCCAGGACAGATAGTTAAACACACTTTATTAACAGACCAATGCATTTCAGCTTGTAGCTTCCATCAAGTCAGTTAAAACTACATAGTAAAAACCATTTAAATATAAAATACAATAATACACCAACCAATCACACAGAGACACATATGTGTGAGCCAATAGGAAGAATTTACATGGGTAGGCTTATACACCATGTAATTTCTATCCAGTAGACTTCTGAAATTGTGCAGAAGGCAAGGGGTATGTCTATAGATTGACACAATGGCACCATATATGGTCTAGAGGTGAACAAAATTCATATAGGGGTGGAGTCTTAATGAGCAGTTCTCCTAACGGAAGTTAAAAACCACAACAAAGTAAAAAGAAAACACAAATGAAAAATAAAAACATATTTAAAAGGTGATAAAAACATAGCATGGTTGTTTGTCTGTATGTGGCCCTGCGATGGACTGGCGACCTGTCCAGGGTGTACCCTGCCTTTTGCCCGTAAGCTGGCTGGGATAGGCTCCAGCACACCCGTGACCCCTCTGGGGACTAATCGGTTCAGAAGATGAATGAATGAATGAAAAACATAGAAATAGAAATTTATGTAAAGTGCAAGATAACAAATATAGACTGGAGAAACCACTTAGCAGAATAAAAAAAAAGTTTTTGAAAAAATCCAAAAATATAACAATAGGCCCCCCTATTAAAAACTCATTTATTGAGAAGTCCTATACCCTATAATGATAAACTCTTACAGTTATCAAAGTTATTAAAAATCCAAAATGCCTCTCTCTTCTTCCTAAAAAAAAAACCAATTACATTGCCACCTCTTATTCTGGGTTTGATTACTTCTATGCAATAGGCAACAGGGTTAGTGACATAATTCATCTTAATGGTGCTATTGTATTCAGCAATGTGGTCTTTAAGGGAACGTCGTGTCTCCCCAATATATATGTTTTTACATGGGTATTGTGTCAAATAGATAACATTTTTGGTGTTACAAGTAACAAAAACTCTATTTTTTTTTATTTATTTATTTTTTCTTTCATTGTTTGGGTGTTTAAATGATATTTGTGTACTAACTGTTTTTGCAGGTACCACACTACCAAAGTTGCCTTGGAGAGGTTTTATGTATTTGCTTCAGGTTGGTCAGGTTGTTGTGGTTGTTGTTTATTGCACTACATTTATGCCTAGAACTAAGAATATGAAAGACGTCATCCTAAAAAACTGGCATATTTTACAAAGTGAGCCTTGAAGAAACCTTTAAGGCGGCACCCATGGGACAGACATGCCAGAGTATGTATGAGTATATATATATTTCTCTCTCTCTCTTTTTTTTTTAGGAAAAAGACAGAGGCATTTTGGATCTTTAATCTTTAAAGAGTTTACCTCCAGAGGGTATGAATGAGGACCTCTCTTAATGAGTTTTTTATGAAAGCTACAAGCCAAAAAGCCTTGGTCTATTAATAAAGTTGTCTGCAAGTGCTGCTGGAGATTTGATCTTTTCATTCAGCCATGTAGACTAAAGAGTCTGACAACAAATTGCAGTATATGATTATGTGAGAAAAATGTAACTATCACCGTAATTCCACAAATACTGAGATATAGGGTAAACCTCAGTGAAGTAACATATTCAAGTTCATACTGTTTTTTTAAAAGTCACCTGAACTACACAGTATATCATTAAAAGAGCAGCACTAACCGATATTAAAGTCACAAACATAAAAACATATTGTTAACATTATTTCTATCAAGTATGATGATACTTATTGTGATACTTGCAGTACAAAAACCCTAATGATTTTTGGAGATGCTTACCAAGATTGCATTTAATTTTTTATCTCTCTTTAAAAGAGGTCTCTTTAACAGGTAATCTCACTGAGATCACAATCTTTTTCAAGAGAGACCTCTTTACAAAAATAAACATATACAGTTAAAATATCAACAAACCCACAGAAAGTGTGCTCCAATCTGCAATACTTAATTTCAGTCTACAGCCTAAACTAAATTAAGTATATTCATTACCAGATTACTCACTGTATTTGTTTTCTTCTTGTGGACATCAGGAAGTGATATCCCACATTTGTGGTGCATAATACTTCTGTTCTTTGGGTAAGCGGGATTACACAACAAATGTGTC
This sequence comes from Helostoma temminkii, assembly GCA_900302695.1. Taxonomy (NCBI): domain Eukaryota; kingdom Metazoa; phylum Chordata; class Actinopteri; order Anabantiformes; family Helostomatidae; genus Helostoma; species Helostoma temminkii. The sequence goes on from OMLM01007497.1 coordinate 75,990, forward strand.
TTGTGCTGAAGGAGGAAGAGAGAAGAAATTTCAAAACTGTAATGCAATGTACTATAGTGAACTGTAGAACTGGCAATAACAACATTAAAGATTCAGAAAGTGTATATACACTGTATATACTTCTGCTAAGCAGAAAAGTGTTCATGTGTTTTCCCATTGTTTCATGAGCTGGTACTTCACACCTGTCTACCTTTGTTTGCCCACTTTAATGTGCAAAACTATGGAATATCTGAACTGCTAATATACATAGTATATATTCTAGTAAATACATAATATGGCATTAGTAAATAAAAATAGTATTTTAATTTCTGAATATGAATATTAATGTACCTTTTCCCCAGGTGAAGCCTCTGGGAAGTGCTTCCTTTGAGGGAGAACATCTGGGATTCTCTCCAGTGGAGGTTTCCTGTGCAAGGTTTCTCTCAAGTTCACAATATCCATCACATTATGCACACTACTATTTGTAAGTTTGAGATTACTCGGATAAATAATTTTATTTATAAATTGATTACTTTGTTTTGGCAAACACAAGAGAGGACTTATGTTTGAAAAAAACAAGTTTGTAGATATTACATTCCAAACAGTAGTGTAGATAAATCTAAATGTGCGTCTTCAAAGTTTTAACAGTCACAGTGTTATGGAAAGTGACCTAATACAATATAATTATTTATAACAATTAATGTGAACGTCTGTGTGCTTACCATTTGGGAATCTGGACAGCGTTTTTGCGTATATCTTCAATGCTCGGGAGAACCAGCAGCTGCTTGGTCACAGTTTTCAGATAGTCGTCTGCATGTTTCTATTTACAATTTAAAAACACTTCGTCAATTTGTAATTCAGCTACTCTTGTATGATGTATATTTAATTAGCATTGTTATCAGTGGTTATTCTGAATGAATCATCCTCACTCTGATGCTGCTCTCTGTCTTGTCAATGGCATTGTCCAGAGCTTGAATGTCCAGTGTTTTGCTCCCACTGACAGTGATTTTCTCAAGACTACGTTTGAGTTGTTTCAGATCATCTTGAACCTGTAATACACAGTTACGATATTCAGTGTATAACTAACTGGACCGAACACCCAACAGCCATAACTTAACTTTACACTTGTTACTACATGTTGCTTTTTTTGTTAAAAACTTGTCCAGAGACCTGAAGAGAGTGACAAAACTGTTAAGTAACAGTGTCTGTCCGTAATTAACTAGTTAAGCAATATGGTCGTAATTTAATGTCAAGTTTAACTAGCAAGTTAACGCTAGTCAGCGTTAGCTAGAAAAGTTTTCTTTGCTAAAGGTATATTAATTAGACATTACCTGAACTAAAACTGCTCCCAATTTCTCTTCGTTTTTAAGCGCCTCAGACATTTCTGTATGTCTGAGACACCTTCTGAGTCGCTGATAAATCTTCGACGGGTACTCGTATCCATGACAACAAGTAGCCAATTAAATGGTATGTTAGTATTGCCTGGGTGTGTTCTGACAGGCACTTTTACCCTCCTCTGCCTGCTAGAAATCGCCAGCCTTGGTTCGAGCTTAATGGCTAAATTCCATCGACGGTCACTCGTTGACCTTGCTTTAACCATTAACGTCTGCATACATAATTTATATATCGGCAGAAACGTTTGGCAGAAATGTTGCTTTGCCTGATAGGTAAAATTCAGGGCCTCAAAAATATATCATACAAAACGCTCCGGTACAGGAAGCGCATTTATTAAGCTTATGTAAATATGGCCAAAACACTGCATTGCATTGCATTTCACCAACAATATTATACTATTGTAACAAATGAAGCAACGATGGCGCACATATATGCATCGCAAGATGCTATTTGGGTTACTCGTCTTACCATTGCACCGGAAGTGACCGTTGTAGCCGCTTGGTCAGAGTTGAAAGGTTATCCAAGTTGGTTAAAGAAACATTAGGCTAACAGCTGGAGAAGCTACACAAATATCGTAAAAAATGTCAGATACCGAAGAAAACACGGAGATGGCTCTTCCATGCGTGCTAATAACTAGCTGCGACAGTGCTTTTAAAGAAGCTGAGCTGATAAAACGTAAGTTTGGCAAAGCGCAACGTTACTAGTTCGTCAAACAGGCTAACACTAACGCTATGTTAGCACAACATTTAGCTAGCAGGCATGTTTCTAAAAGATGAATAACTTATTTGCTTAAGGTTGTCTAACTAGTTAAGTGATTTACTTTTGTGGGTCTGATATTGAGATAGCACACTTAATTTCTACAGCTAGTGGTAACAGTGAAAGTCATAGTAGCTGTTTAGCTAACAATTTAAATGTTCGTGTGATTTAAACAGTTGTATTTTTGCTTTAGAGATCCTCAATTCGGAGACTTTGCCCGAACCGACAAAGCGAGAAGAAATGGTAGTCTGGTATCCATGGACAATCAGCAACAAGTATTATACAGCAGATGTTAGTCTATGTGTTGTACCAAACACTTACCAGATGTCATCAGAAATTGCCCAGTCCACGCAGGCTTTCATTGCTTATTTTGATAGCACAGTGGTACGTGGCTCAAGAATATGTAGATTTTGAACAGCCCTGTGATTGCTGTGTGACCTCTGTTGTGTATCGTGTTTGCAGAAAGATGGCCTAGAAAAGTTACATCCATGGATATCGGTGGTGGAAGATCTTGGGCCAGAGGTGCTTATTCTGGTGTGTGACAGAGTCTGTGAAAATGGTCAGTTCTCTAGCACTGTTTGGTGCCTGTTGGCTTGCAGAAAGCACTGTTTCAGACTATAACACGGCATGTGAAACTTCTTTGGCATTCTAGGGGTTACCAGACATGAAGCACAACAGTGGTGTTTGGCTCATGCCTTTGAACTGGTGGAGCTCAATCCACAGGAGTTGCCGGATGAGGATGGTGGGTTTTACAGGCAATAGAAATTACGGTTACCCTGTTCACATTTATATATGAATGTGCACTCATTCATGTCTTTGTTACATTTATCAGATGACTTTCCAGAATCCACAGGAGTAAAGAGAATTGTCCAGGCTCTCAATGCAAATGTGTGGTCAAGTGTGGAGATGAAGGATGGTGAGCTGCCACTGTCAGTACAATTACTTGTGTCACTTTCCCTGACTATTTAACTTACACCTGTGTATGTATGCAATGTGACTGTTTGACAGGGCACAATAAGGGCTTTGGTCTGATGAGTAGTTTGGTGGCCTCCAGACACAACAACCCACGCAACTGCTCGGATCCGCCAGTGTGTAGCATTTTTCTTGCAACCATTTTGAATAATTTAATTGTTTAATATTTATTAATTTTCATTTAAATGGGCAGTCTAATCTACCTTAATTTCTTTGTCAGTCTTCCAGTTTGCCAGTAGAGGGCACACTTGATAATGAGGAGGCTAACCATACAGAAAGTAGTACCAACTCAGATGCACAGGACACAGTAGTTGGTAAGTGAATAGTTCCTATTATGTGATTTTTGCTGATGTTATCACTGTCAGTGACATGTGATGCAGTAGTGCTCCACATTTTCTTCAGTGTGTTCACCCGAAACATTTTGATGACTGGAAATGAAACAGCATTATTTGTTAAGTTATTAATGTTCATTTGTGTTTGTTTCAGATGCAATGACTGATTTGGACATTCAGGAACTCGCCAATCTGACGGCTGGAGATGCAGATGTGGATAACTTTGAACGCCTCTTTACTAAGTTAAAAGAGATGAAAGGTAAGTGGTAAATTACTAAACAGCTAAAAACTTATATAGATGTGGAGGTCAGATATTTGTACAGCTGATGTAATCTGTGTTATTTTATCTAATTTTAAACCTGTAGACAAAGCTTCTTCATTACCTCATGAGCAGAGAAAGGTTCATGCTGAAAAAGTGAGTAACTGTTTACACACCAAAACACCAAGCTTGTACCTATTCAGTTTCAACAGTATGTGATTATGGATGCCTGTTTGTGTATGCTCAATGTTTGAAAAAAATCTCATTGTGTGTATCTGTACATTATAGTACAGTATGGATATGGAATTGTTATGAACATCTCAAGTTAGACAATGTCCAGAAAATAAGTAAGATAACGAAGTCACCTTACAGTCACATTGGTAAAACAATGACAGGCATCTTGGCTACATTTCAGAGAAAATTATTTCCTTACTGTAAACTGTAAGTAAACATGCAAAAATTGATCATTATCATTCTGGTTTACAGGTAGCAAAAGCATTTTGGATGGCCATCGGTGGGGATGAAGATGAGATCAATGGTTTATCATCAGGAGAGGAAAGCTAAAACCTGATACCTGTGACTCGGTCTCCTTTCTCCTGACCTCCCGTCCATTCTTGGGTGCCCCAAAATCCAGTGCCCCTTGACATGCTTCCTGCACTTGGAAAGTGGAGATGCTTACAGATGGCACTGTAGGCATAGTCATGTTTATAAACATTTATTCTTAAAATGAGATTACTGGAATACCACTGTATAGTGAGAAGCATTATTGTGAAGAGTTGGTGAGTGGCCCTGACCCTCAGACTTGGGCCCCTTGCTATACTTTAAGGCACTGAGTAAACATCAGCACGATGATATGCAGGGTAAAAAAAAAAAGAAATAAATTATGTGGTCTTTGATTTATGCTTTTATCATTTCAGGTACAGTTGTCACATTTTCAAGTGACATAATGTGCCTTATCCTTAGAATTGTTGGATATTTTATGCATATTCTGCTGAAATAACATAAAGGCTTGTGGTTTTAATTTTTTGACTGTGGCTTATTTGTGAAGACATGGCCATCGCACTACATAGGCGGTCTTTACAAACCAATGTTTAAAAAAAACAAACAAAAAAACCCAACAACCTAGAATTCTTATTATCCAGCAATTTATTACATTTTCACAGATATCACAATGGTCAATTGAGAATAAATATCAGGCTACATGATAAAACGTACATAAGACTTGCAACAGAAAATCACCAACTAACAATATCAAGGAACACAAGTACTAAAACATATCTACAAAATACCTAATACACTGTAGTACACTGTTGTTCAATTTAGCTGCATGTAATTGTTTGCAATACATTACATGGTGATTCAGTCTTGTGTGTTGTAAATGCAGGATTAACATGGTGGCCTCATAGACAGTGACCAAGGACATCAAGCATATTACACATGCCTTATTTTGTATACAGTTTTTACTGGACAAGCAAATCGCCACCAGAACTATAAATTTACTCTGACCAACACAGTAATCTGGAAGTTTGTCATTTACCCACAGTGCACTGCATTATGTTACTGTTGGCTAACAGTTTGTAATATTACTCTACCTTGCCATCAATAGACGAACCACAGCCTTGGTCGCTGCTACTAAGTAGTAGAGGCGAATAGTGCCGCAATTCAGTTGACTTATCATGCCATATGCCACTTTTATCAATTAACAGTATTATTTAGCACAGTAGTTCTATGTTACACTTAAGAACCAGCTGGCCTGGGTTACAAAAGCCTGCATTAAAGAGGACAGTTCTTGAGTGTCATTCAAGTCTTAGTTTTTTATGTGTGTGAATCTACTCATGCCACGCTCATTGTTTCGTGCAATGTTGGACTACAAGAAATCACAAGTTATAAATATTTATATACAATCATACTGAGGCAATAATAAAAATATATTCCCATGCAGGACAGTATGCAAAAATAACTTATAAAATGTCTCTTTCACTGAGCAAAATAGTTTTCATACAAGGGTTTTTTTTCAAATAATTATAGTGCTAATGTCTGTTTTTTCATTCAAAACAGATATCAATTGAATGAATCTATAATTGATGGTTTCATTGATGCAGTGATATCAATATGGGTAAAGTACTTTGTACTTAAAATATTAATTAAATATATTCTATTTAATTGCTACTCAGAATCACGTTTTCCCAGGTTAATTGATGGTTCAGATGATAAATAAGCCTCAACCTTCAGTGATTATAAAGAGTGGCACAGGGACACTGAAACACCAGTGATGTTAGCATATTAATAATCGTAGCTAATTCATAGAATCAAAAATGGTTTGAAACATGAAGATGGCCAAGTTGAAACTTTACCAAAACTTCAACTTGGAAAACATTTCAGTTTTCCCTTTACAAATTTATAACAATAAGCACAGATGTAAATGAATTAACAATGACGAAGATGCGTCTTTTTCTTTTGATGTATACCCAGGGCCACAAAACCATGCACAAGTCCTAAAATAACCATGAAATGGAGACACTGAATGGTAAAGAAAAGTGCTTTACATGTGAGGTGAAATATACTGAGGAAGGAGAGTGAATTTATGATTTGTTGAATAGCATCTGTTTCCTTATTATCACTGAGAGACACAGAGAGTTTTCCTATGTGTATTTAAGTGTGTGAATGTAAAGGAGGGCTGCTGGGAAGCATGTGGTGTTTCTAGGACACACTGGAGCAGTGGATGCTGGGAGAGCCCATCTGCGTTAGGACTTTGTCCAGCCACTGCAAAGGGCCATTGAGATGTAGCTCTATCCAGCAGGGGGTGCTGGTTACTGTCTGACGTCTGTAGAGGCAGAAGAAGGACAATATAGTTTGTCATTACTGATAGCTTTTCATAATACACTGTGGTACCATACAATTAAAATAACTGCCAGACATGTAATTGTTAATGATACTGCATTACAGTCAATGCAAAGATACATTCTAAACAGCACTGTGAACTGAAGTGAAGCCAACTTAACTGGCTATTTCTGAAGTCATTCAAATTTATACCAGAGATATTTTTCTCCAAGGTGTTTGGTGCCAGAAATATAACACACACCATTCATAGTCCAGTGGGATTCCCCCTTGCATAGGGTATCTGAAATGTGTTCACCGCCCACTCCATGTCCCCCTCATCACTGCATGCCTGCTGCATTCTTCTTATGTTATTCAACCCTCTCTTGCAAACTCACAGCTGTACCCTCCCCCATCACCCGACTCTGCTTCCATCTGTATGCCTTCATCCTTCTTTTAACTCCCAAATTTAATTTAATTAACCTTATGACAAACATTAACATATCCTGAAATTTCGCAGTTTGGAGAATATTCAGTGTCCTAAACATTTGCAGTGAAAAAAACAAAACAGATGAAGCCTTAAAACACTTTAAACAGGCTGGGATTAGGACAACAGCATATGGCCAGTGTGTTACAGTTGGTAGTTTATTCCACCATAGGAAACCGTAAATGAACACTAAATATGTGTTTTTATGCAAGTAAGAAAAAACTGTAAGTGAGAAGGTTAAGGTGTAAACATGAGTTGTGAAAGGTACATTGTGAGTCAGTGTCTACAGAATGACATCTTCTCTAAAAAGGGAGGGGGGGAACCTGACAGCCTCCCGTTACATCCACTCTGGGTTTATCTAAATAGCACAAAAGAGATGAACAGAAAGAGCAATGTGGCAAAAAGAGTCAAAACAGTCACTTGTTGAGCAAGTGAAATACTTCCAGAGAGTATTTGGTCTCTCTTCTAAATCTAGTAACTTGACAGGTAAATTCTTTATCATTATTGGGCAAATCTCAAGCCCTTATTGGTATTAGGAAATATTTACAACTGAATTGACAAATGTCGCTACTTTTTATTATTTTGAAAATTGCTTTACTGGAAAATGGTCTAGATTTTAATCACATTAATATGGTACATTTATCAAAAGCACACTTTATGTCTTAGCTGCTTAGATGCTAGCACTTTTTTGTTTATACGTACTGGTTTACCTTTTCAGTACATTTTGTATGCTTTCACTGTTGTATATAAACATATTCAGTTAGTGACAGAGTACCTTCATATAAGCCCATTTTCTGTTTGTCGCTTTTAGACTCCAAAATAGGACAACCCCCAGAGCAGAATATTGGAACAAGATTATACAAAATTTTATGGGGAGCATTTTAAGTTTGGTTTAATTGCTGTCCAACCTCCTGTTGGTTTCCTACAGGCGAAAATAGGACACCATATGCCTCTGCAGGTCCAACCGTTCATATTCCTGACAACTTTATATAACAAAAGTTGTAAATCGCCCCTGAAAACAGGGATGCAGGTCATATCAGTAGTGAGCTACAACCTCCTATAAGCTCATTATTATCACTCCTATTAGAAAACAAGATGCTTCATGCATTCATGTAATGAGTTTTCATAAAAAGTTTGGCCAACAAAAGTTGGCGAGAACCTCTAACAAGATGGACTGGGTCAACTCAGAATAGAGCTTCAACCTCATATTGGCCAAGCCCAACTGAAAGTAGTAAGCAAGTGCTTCCTCTGATGCTTTTTTCAAAAGTATATGCACTCAGAATTTAGGTCCTAAAGTTTGTCTGGGAGGGATCCTTTTGTTTTAAATTGTTATTGAATTCCCAGGCATTACATTCTACATTTCTAACTTTGTAAATGCAGAATCACGGCAGAGCTGTTGTATTGCAATTGATGTACAAGGTGGTCATAATGTTATGCCTGATTGGTGTATATACACATATTTTTACCTGTATTCAGCACCCCAACCTTTGACAAAACTCATGCGGATGGTACACATCCTGGTGAGTTGGTAGACAGCCTCAAAGCCCTGGTTTACTGACTGGGCAAGCAGGGCAGCAAACTCCTGGTTGTTGAAGATCTTCAGATTGCAGCCTGACAAATAAAAGATGTCAGTGGGCCATTTGTTGGCATTATATATTTGCATTTATCTTCTCTTGCTAACCTGGAGGAATTTTGCAGACAGTGGCAGGATGCCAACCATAACGCTGGTTGCAGTTGGGACTCTGGACGAAGATGGCACTGTCACTGAGGCACTCTGCAAAGACCTCTCCCCCAATGTAGTACAGCCTCACACCCCGTCCTGAAAAATAAAAAGCCAAGACTGTAAATCAGAAAATAGCAATCTGCTGATTATGTAAAGAACAAACATAAATGGCAAATTATATTGGAGGTTATATGATTCTTGTGATAGAAAGGAGTACCTATGTGTCTGCGTGTGATCTCTACTGCCGAGTTGCGGTTTACGTTTGACAGCAAGCCCAGGCAGAAGCGCTCAGAATTGGAGGGGTCTGTGAATCCATCCACTGTGAGGGAGGGCTGAGATGCATGGAAAGTTTCTCCTACACGTTGATTCAGCTCATAGTATGATATAGAGCACCAGAAGGCAGACTCACAGTACGTCACAGGTTGTGGGTCTGTGAGAAGAGGGTAGGAGAGAGTCATTAGAAGAGGTAAACTGATTTGTGGTCAAACAAACATCTGATTGTGAAGATGCACACTGTTATTAAAGTCCCATTTGATTTCTCTTTAATAGATCTTTCCCACAACCCTCATGCCTTCAGCAAAGAATGACCAAGACATGACATATTTACTTTTCTACTCCTGGTGGCTTTTCACATAAATAGAATAACCTGGCAGCCGGATATTATTATTGCATTACCTTGAGCTATCTGAATCTGGCTTTTTCACAGATAAGAACAAACCATGGACAAAGACTCCATTCATGCCATACTTACTCTATTACTGCCCTGAGGCTAAGGCTCCCAGTTCACCGCTGTTGCATATTGCTCATCTGTCTCTTTTACACACATGCTCTCCCTTACAAATACATTCAATTCTGATAGTCTTTGTACAGTATGAACAGCACCTTTACTAAGACGTCAGCAATTTCTGGTTTACAAGTAAAAAAAAAAAAAAAAAAAAAAAAAACTTGTGCTAATAAAAGTCTATAAACATGCTGCATCGAATTCAGCCTAGTAAAGCCATCTGTTAGGACAGGACAGGTCATGTACAATATGGTACAGTCATCAAATACAGTCAGGTGGGAAAGCGTCTCTTACAAACACATTTAAACACAGAATTCAGTAATGTTTTACCCAAATGGGTCTCTACATTAATCCACTGAGTTGCCACTACAGTGGTCACTGAGAAGTATCAATAAATAATATGATTTCCAGTAACAGGACAATATAAATAGACGCCTCAGAATTGAATGCATTACTGAATTCTAAACGATGGTTGACTACATATCCTACAATACATGTTATGTCTTGTGCGTATAGTTTAGGAACATAGAATACAAATGATCCAAATGATACAAAGATCCTAAAGCCTCCTTCTTATTTAACTTAAAACAAGATGAGTCTTGTCCTGCTTATTGAACAAGCCACCAAATAAACAGGCCAGACAATTAATTATCAGCTCATTAAGCATATTAAACAGCAGGCAGATTAATCCAGAAAATGTCATTTTGGTTCAGTGAGATGATGATGCTAGATGAGATGCATTTTATTTTCAATAGTACAAAACTATTAACAATAAATTTAGAATGCACATAAGTAATATTTTATACTGCAAAATGCATTAGTAAATGTGATTTCTGTTTGACTTAAACTCATAACTACTAAGTACCTACAATGGGATCACATAATGAATACTGTGCTCTGAGAAAAACTAACCCCTCTGGTTTTTCTTACCAAGATTATTGTTTGTGGGTGACACGGGATTGGGCGACAGACTGGGTGAACCTGAAATAGAGTGGTAATAGAGGACTTGGTCATAATTTCAATAAGGCATAATTAGAATTGCATGAGCTTAAACTGTGCATTTACTCACGTGACTCACCCGTGTCCATGCTGTGGTTGAACTGGTGATCATTTGTCTCACCATCCTCACTCAGATACCCTGGTGGGGGAGTTTCTGTAAAACACCAACACAAAGATATGACACACAGCTCTTATCTGCACCTTTTAGATATTTTGCTGTATTTTACATTTACTGTTTATCGATGAAAGTATTATAAAAATTATAGTAACAGCATTCAGGAACACAATCATCTTTGTAGAGTCCTTTCTAAATAAAGGACACACTAAGTAATCATTTACATTCAAGTAACCTAATGTGTCAGAGAATCAGAGATAGAGATTTATTTTAGTTTTAGTGTGCCTTTGGATACACGTCTTAACACACTGCACTATGTAATCTCTGCTTTTATCCAGCCTCTCCATTCTGCTTCTTTCTCTGTTTGCAGCCATTTGTCATGCATATGTGCACTTGAAAAAAAAGCCAATTAGGACCCCAGTTACATGTATATATGACAGAAGAATCTGCACTCTCTTGAGGAAATCTATGTGAAACTATCAGCTTTCTCTAGTGTCTAAGCCAGTTTCTCATTGACTTGACAGTTACCAAATCACCATACCATACAAAAAAAATTATTGTAACTATTTTAGTGCATGTAAATGTAGTGATTAAAGAGAATTAGTTTTGGACTTTTAATTTTTGCATTTGCAATGAGAACAGTTTCCCTCACCAGGAATATAGTTACTCTGGGGTTCAATGCCAGCAGGGAAGTTGGTGTTCTCAGGAATGGATGGACTGTAGTCATCCAGTGGTGGGAACTCTGCAGGGATATCTGTATGTCTTGGTACTAAGACAGGAGGCAAAACTAGAAACAGACAGTTGCATTCATTTAGTATGAGTTCACTCTGAACAAGGTATTATTTTAAATATAGTAATTTGGCTGATGTGAACTGAACTCACTTGGTGTCTCCACCCTCTGGTAGTGGTAGGGGTTGACGCACACTTCATCCTTCTTGGTTTGGAAGGCAAATTCGCAGTGGTCCACAGCTCTAAGTTCATGATGGGACTGCAGGTCTGGCCAGCGCCACAAGCGGCAGTAGATCACATGAGGAAGACCTTTTCTGTGGGAGACTTGTAGACGCCCATCTAAAGACCTGAAACATGCCATCAAAGAGACAGTCGTGGTACATTTAGATTCCGATCACTCTGGATATTCATTCTGCTCTGTGTTCTGAATACCAAATCATGACAGGACCATATATTTTGTCATCAAAGTGACTGCAAAATAGAAAAGGAATGACTGTAACAGAGGTTTAACTTGAGCTATCTCTTTACATATAGGTCAGTGTGGTGGTAGCTTGTTTTTCTACTGAGCTCAACAACAGTTCAGTTTATTGTTGAGATACAAGATAAGAAACATATGGTTCTCATTTTTACCATGGCTCAGCCTCCCATCAATTATGTTAGAGGACCTGGGTTCGAGGGAAACAAATTAAGGCCAACTATTGCTAGTGCTGCAAAACATTAAAGATTGCACTGCAAGAGTATCAATGTTAAAACTGAAATATTATAATTTTCACTAAACATCAAGCGACTCAAAAAAAACATGGCTTCTAACAACATCTCCATTAGGCCTATTTATGATTTTTAAAAAGAATAAAGTTCTATCTGTTCCTAACTTTAAAACTGTTGTTTAAAAGTGCTACCTCAAGTATTACCTCAAGCAAACAAATACGCTAAATGGGAGACACAATGTTCCACTGGTATTAGGCAGTGTGATACCTAATTTGACAGTTCAACACATCACAAATGACTCCCACCGCCTCTGCCTGTAGAAGAAAGCATTCAGTACAAGCCTTCAGACCTCATCAGTACCCTGTTCAAACTCAATCTTCCACCACTAACTCCTACATAGTGGGTGTATTTGCTGGGTGAACAGAGCTCAGCATTCCCATGTTTCAGCTGAGACTGGCCTGGGGCCTGGGCTATGTCCTGTTTCCAGGATTTGTCAGTCTGATATGAGGACCACCAATCTTCTTATCCAGCAGTAGTTGTACAGATGTCACCCAGTGGTTCAAGAGCATCCCAACATAAATCCAGCAGCTCACCAATGAAAAAATTCAGATGTAAAAACATGTGAAGTATAAAAAACATTATATAGAGGTTAAGACACATACAATGCACAGTGTCAGTGTCCCAAGTTTGATTCCATCCAGGGACCAATGTTGCATGTCATTCTTCCTTTCTCCTTCTATTCATTTTCTCATATTTTTGTCTGCTTTCAAAAACAAATGCACCACAATGGATTTTAATCATTTCTGTTCATTTGTTTGTAGTTTGTATGTAATGTAAATCAGAGTAGAGTTTTAGACATAACACACAGGTACTTATTAAAAGGTATAAGCAAAATTATTTACATTCTTTACATAACTTATAACACTTGACAGAATTGCCACACACTGAACTGTCCTTGGACAAAACACCTAAACCCATAGTGGTGCCATCTTGTACAGCTGTGCAACCCAATGTCCCATGGAGAGTCCCATGAATAATATACTTATTTAAAAGTAAAAACTTTGTCAAGATTAATTTCAGTGGCATTATACATCCCTCTAGATGGGGGAGAAATAGATATGCCTTCAGTTACTGCAATGTTGACTTTAAAGTACATATTTTAGTAATTTCCTGTTTATTGAGTCTAATCAATAAACCAACCAACCCTTGACTCTGGGATTTTAGCCAATTATAGAGTGATATCCTATTTTTCTTTTATTTCTAAAATCCTTGAAAAAGTAGTTGATAAGCAATGATGTGACCACCTGCTTAGGAATAACTTATATGAAGATTTCCAGTCAGGATTTAGAGCACATCATAGTACCGATAAACACACTAACGATCTTCTATTAGCTTCAGACAACGGATTTCTCTCTGTGCTCGTCTTGTTAGATCTCAGTGCTGCTTTTGACACTATAGATCACAACATTTTATTACACAGACTGGTACATGTCATTGGGAATAAAGGAACAGCACTAGATTGGTTTAAATCTTATCTGTCAGATAGGTTCCAATTTGTTCATGTTAATAATGAATCTTCAATGCAGACAAAAGTTAGTTATAGAGTCCCACAGGGTTCTGTACTTGGACCAATATTTTCAACTTTATAGGTAGCATTATTAGGAAACAGTTTTTAAACTTCCATTGCTCTGCAGATGTCACTCAGCTATATTTAGCCTTTAAACCAAATTAAACAGATCAATTAGTCAAACTTCAAGAATGTTTAAAAGACATAAAGGCCTGGATGTCCTGCAATTTTCTACTTCTAAATTCAGACAAAAGGTAGTTTTTCCTCTCCATTGTTGCCTAGTGATTGCTCAAGGGGGATTTGTTGGGTTTTCTGTATTATTTTAGTTGTATTGTAAGGTCTTAAACCTTACATTGTAAAGGGCCTTGCGATTAATTTTGTTTTAAATTGGCGCTATATAAATAAATTTGAATTGTATTGAATTAATCTATGTGCAACCACTAAAAGCAAACAGTGACCCTAGTGACCCACATTATATTCCCAAGAACTAATAGCAAGTTTTTTTTAAAAATGTGGGTTACCACCCATGCTATGATTTCTATATAGACTACAGTATATTGAAGAGGAAAATAGAGGAAATGTGGAAAGCCTTATTGTGCCAACACCAAATACATATTAACAGTCTATGCTGTTATGCATCTTAACATCTTAATAACTAAATACTGCAAATGAGTTTTTGAAAACTTTTTCAAAGTATTCCTAATGATTTGGGGTCCAACTACTTAAAGTAAACATCAGTCAGGTTAAGCATCCAACCAAGTGAAAACAGCAGATAAACAGTTGTTGACTCATTCAGGCCACTGATAGTACAACTGTACAAATGCCATGACAAAGTCTGCTGGACTCGGACAGATGGGTGTCCCATTTGTGGAATCCCAAACCAAGCACTTATTCCAACTTTCCCACTGTACACACACTCCAGTCTAAACATCCTCTGTGAGTCACAGTCGCACCTTGCCAAACCACACATTCCCCTGTTCACTACACGTGTGAACTGTGGACACTTGTTTATATAGTACTAACGTTAGTTGTACAATAGACACCATGTCAGCAGGTGAAACTTGCTTAGCCTTTTTTTTCACTTGCTTGGACATTTGATAAACAGTACATACTGCTGTCCGTTTACCTTCACAATTATGACATCTGGTTTGTATTAAGGATAATGTTGGTCTACTAGCCATGCTAATTAGAAAACTAACGTTGATTAATGGCACAACAGATTTAAAGCTAGCTTGAGCTAATAACGGGTTGTTCATCTTTTCACAGTAACGTTAGCTAACTGCTGGTGAACAGTTAACACTAACGCCAACCCGCACACAGTTTGCCGTGAATGAGCATTTCAGACTTTAAACATACCGTTTACTCAACAAAATAAAATGTCTGAGCATAAAGGCAAGATTGCACTGCTCAGACTAGAACTGTTTTCACTGTAGCAGCTATGATAAACATCAATGCAACCAAAACCCAGCTATCTCGTATCAAACATTTCATCTTCTCATAAATCAATTTAGTAGGTAGCCTGGATGAATTTATAAAATAAATAAAAAAAATACTAGGCTGCCATGGCTAACTAGAGAGCTACTAGGCTAACTTAGCTAGCTAGCTGTCATTAGCACTAGCTAGCTCAACAAGCTAACTTTGAGGTAGCTAAACCAGTTAGCTCTGTCGGTGTCTTTACCTGGGTATGGTTATGCATTTCGTGTTGACATTCTGTGTTGTGATGACTTTTTCCAACTCGTCCAGCTGTCCAGTCTTTTTCAGCTTCTTTACAAGACTTTTGACAGCCTTTTCGCACCATTTTTCCTCTTGCCCATTCTGTTCTCCCTTCTTCCAGCCAAGAAGCCTCTTCACGATTGGAGGAGTGAACGGTAATATAGACATTTTAAATTTCAACTAAGTACTAAAACTATTGGTTACCGTATTCTGGTTTAATTATACCACCCAAAACCAAGCACAGTTGGTTGTTCCCGAAATGCCTATTGTTGCTATTATAACAACAACTAAGTTAGCTAGTTAGCCTGGCTAACTCACTAAACTCCCAAACAAACGAATGACTGATTGCTGCTGGGGGATCAGCAGCGGCTTGTGTCGCTGGTTGCCTCCGCTGAAGTTGGCTGTGTGTCGGAGCGGCTGCTCCACCAACCGGGCTATCTGTCAGTGCCCCTCCTCCTGCTTCTCAGTCAGCTGGTCTGTACTCCACCTGCATGAAATGTGTCGACGTCTCAAACACGTTTCGCAACCACCACTAAACACTGATATGGATAAATAAACACAACACATAATTTGCAAATCAATTAAATCCAGAGTAAATCAATAACGTGAAACTAAATGCGGTGATAAACAAATGTCTGATCAGTTCCTTTTTACACCACTGGACTTTATTCATTTGCTTTTATTAATCCAGATGCAGCATACAACAAACTTTAGAAACAGGTGTCCTTTTCCTTTACTTATCTTATTTCTTATCAAATAGACTCTGTTGTGTGCTTCTATGCAACTTACATTAAATTTAAGAGCCACAAAATGTAAAATATGTTGTAATCAGAGATCTGTCAACACTGAAAACTGATCCAACTTTTGCATTTACTGTGTCCATGAATAGAACACCCTTGGTTGTAATCCCTTTGATCCTCTCATAAAAGTGATTTAATTTCACCTCAGATGCATCTTTCCAGAAATGGTTGAGGAAGGTGACTGTGCATTCACTGGTATTTGGGGTTTTATGGTGTCATTGATAAGTGTACCCTTAGCTGCTGCCTCC
Source organism: Helostoma temminkii (assembly GCA_900302695.1). Lineage (NCBI taxonomy): Eukaryota > Metazoa > Chordata > Actinopteri > Anabantiformes > Helostomatidae > Helostoma > Helostoma temminkii. Next base: position 92,370 of record OMLM01007497.1, read on the forward strand.
AGTAACTTGCTGTGTGCCAGTGCTAAAATTATACCATCCAGGAACAGCATCTTTTCCTTATTTCTATTTATAACTGCTGCTTATTTTTAAGCAAGTATTTGGTAATGCTTCCTATTTTATTTAAAATTTTAAATAAATATTATAGGTATTTTGGCAGCAGCACCTGAAAAATATTATTAAATAACACTTCATGACTGCAACTGCCCGGGCTGCCTCCAGCCCCCTGACAGCTGACAGGCTTGAGTCCCTTGAGAGGACAATCAGTTGGTATAATGGATGGATAGACTTCACAACTGGGTTGAATCAGTTGGCGGCTGTAACTTAAAATATGCCCTAGTCATATTGATAAGAAATTATAAACAGGGGCTTGTTAAAGTGTTTTCATATCCTGAAAACCAAGCTTAACATGAAGTCATGTTTTGTCTGAATCAAATTCCAAAACCATAAATACTTAATGAGTTTACTATCAACACAAAGTAAAGAACATTTTTAAATAACTAACTAACTAAGAATATGCTTGTTTGCATGAAAAGTACAATTTTGTTCATTGACTAATTAGTTAATTGATGTATGCATGATCTTGTTGACGGCGTTTGTACATCTTCATACATAAAATGCTCTGCCAGTCTGTTGGCAGCATATGCTAGTTCAAATAAAATGAAAGCTGTAAAGTCATTAATTGTCATTGCCATTGATAAATGCAGCGACCACTCTTTCCATGTGTACTCTGATGGCTTGTTTCAGGGCAGACACCTTTACTACCAGGGGGACACGAGCTGGACAGCTGGTCTGGAAAGAGAGAGAAATGGGGGGCTCGTGCTCATCTGTGGGGGCAGATGGGCTGCAGCAAACAGGACAAGGTCTTGGGGACAGAGTGAAGAATGATTTTGAACAAAAGCCATAATGGCTGGCTGATTAAGTAATGACTGCAGATAATCTCAGGGATGGGGAACAATGGCATTGTGATGGACCACTCATAAGATGCGTGGGAAACAAGCAGAATGTGTAGGAGGAGCCTGATCAGCTGGGCTGCTGTCACAACAATACTTAGACAAGGATGGAGAAGCAGTTAGAGTAAATAGTCTTTTGTGTTTCCACATGGGCAATCTGTTGAGACTTTTGAAGTGTTAATATAAAAAATAACTTTTATTTTTAAGTTACAATCACAGTTCACAGATCTACTATAAACATATAAGGTATTCTCTGTGGTGGTATTTATTTTGAATATATATTGCATGACAAAAAAAAATCTGAGTAGCTCATTCATTCGCCCTTTATAAACCTATAATTGCCTCAACAGATAATTGTAGTGTATTTAAATCAGACATGGCTCTTCAGCACAGCCTCAAATGGGTGGGGTCCGGCTCTCCCTAGAACCTCTGCCGCCTTTTTAATCTCACCTCATACTGAAAGCTGTTATCTGCTGCCTGTACCCATAAATCTGTCCCTAGACAGTGGCACCTCCAAATCAGGGGAAGTAGTGACCTCCCTCCTCCCTTCTCCTTCTTGTGGCTGAAACTACAGCACCCTCAAATCATCTTCCTCTGGCTTCAGACCCATTGAGGTGCTACACGTTCACATAGTTCTCTCTGTGGAGTGTCCCCGTATGTGTCTTTTCTCTTGTCTGTTTTTTCTTGTTGCAATGCAAATGTGACTACCACAATCAAATGAGGCTCCGTTTATAAAGAGTTACCAAGTAACCAATTATCCGTGGCTTTCTATTAGTAATATATCATTAATAGGAACACTTGGATTGCCAAGTTTGTGAGAATCTCTTGTGTTATCCTTTTCAGCACCTGCTTTGTCTTTTTAGTGAGCTTTACATTGAGCAGGAGAACCTCTGCAATAGATCTCAAGACATTTAACTCGTGGGAAAGGCCGGCAGAGATTCTAGACCGAAAAGCATTCACTACCACATAACAGTAATTTTTTTAACCTATTGGAAAATAAGAAAACAATGAGCATTTGTTAATGAACCATTTATAACTGTACTATTAATTATCATTTTTGGTAACAAATGTGATCTACAGCAAACAGTATTTTACATAATACGGTGATTCCAAACTTATTATTATCATCGACATCCAAAGGATTTAGTACGCATTAATATAAATTGTTTACTAACTATTAAATGTTACTTGCACAGTAGAATCCTATTAAAAAGTGGTAAAAAATATATATTGGATTGATTGGATCCAAAGAAGTGGTTACAAGTTGCAAGAAAACTGCTCATAGTTTAGATTTAACAAATCAGTCTATGATATTCTCAATTTGCTCCAACTGCAAGACAAACAATGTGGTATATATCCCCATCTAGTTCCTTTCTGCTGTTACTACAGCACTCTATGGGCATCTGATTTCTGTGAAGAGCAAATATTCTCTACTGTTTAAATTTGATTATTTATTTACCTTCTACTATTATTTTTTGGACTTACTGGGACATTTGAAGACAGAGCCATTGTTAATGTTATTAGAAACACATTTTCTACAATGTCAAGTCAAAAGTTCTGTTATACCAAGAAAATAGATTGTATTTTTTTAGTTGAGATTTAAGTACATTTAACATACAATCCAATGTTTCCTTATTATTTTAGTTTGATGCAGGTTTTGCCTGTGTACAAATATGGTAAAGAGTCACTGTGATTATAATTTATTTGTGAATCAGTGCCATTGATTTATATGCTCTTCCATAAACACAATTTACATGTTTATTGTGAACAATGGCCCATAACAGCATTAAGCTGATTCAGAGGCTTTTGCAAAACATCTTCTCGTCTTACATATAGATGGAATACAGCACTTTACCATGATTCATTAACTTCACCTTCAGGCAAAAATGGCTCTCTGTCTGGCCTGCATGTCAAGCTCTTGGCCGTGTATTTTCAAAATACGTCTCCTTCTGTGGCTCTTTTTCTTCTTCTTTTTTATTTTCTTTGTATTCATCTAATGGGTGGACATTGCTAAATGCATCAATATACATTAAATAATTCTGATGATTGATAATGGAGTTGGAACTTTTGTACTGGGAAAGGAAATGTTTGGAAACTAAATGAGATTTTCTTTAGTTGCAACACTACATTCACGTTACAGATCACAATACACCTCATAGAACTTCACATGACTTTCATCTTTACAGCTTCCATCACAAAGCTTGTGGAACTTGTCATTTTTTGAAATCTGGTAAATACACTCTGTCACTCACCCACCACCAAAACTAATGATTGTGAAATTAGTTTCAGAGCAATCAGGAGCTCCCCTGCTAAGACCCACTGTATCCATATGCATGAAATTGCTTGTGTTAATACATGCTATGAATCGTGGGTAATGCAGTGAATAATTCTGACTGCATGCAATAATGCTATCTTCTATTAGATTGGGGACTGTTGTGAAGCTTGAGCCCTGTGGCAACATGCTTGTAAATGGCCATGTATGGATAATTAAGCATTACTCTTGAACATTAAAACTTGGTTATTTCAGAGAGCTGCAGGCAGTGGAGAGCTCTTATTGGACTCATCACTATTTTGGGTGTTTCCCTATAATGTATTCTCATTAGCATTAGTATGCAGGCAATTGTAAACTTTTTGATCTCTCTTGCTGTATCCTAAAATTAGTTTTCATTTATATGAGTAACAACTTTATGAAACATTCAAGATACATTTTCCAGTTGTACGTCAATGTTTAGTTACTAAAAATATAATAAAATAGTAATAGTGTTATATATGTTCAAATATTAATGTACTGATGATAATGCATTGTAGATATTTGTGTGATATTTAGTAACAGCTTATAATAAGGCATTTAATATTATACCTGAATATAATACTGATTTAAAACCGGTAGATTCAGAGCAGATTCACTCACAACAACAACAACAACAAGTTGGTAAAGACTAACCTTCAGCAAGACATTTCTGAAATAAATCATGCATTAGGTATGGGAGGCCATGTTTCAGAGAAGTAAATAAACACATTCCTGTGTGTTGAACAAAGAAAGAAAAGACCACTCATGTCTCTCAGCTGTTGTGTTTATATAAACCATGTTTACACTGCATGTCTCCTTCAGTGCAGCCAGCCCCATTGTGGGCCATCCACAATGTTTGAATATGACTGTGTAAAGTAGCAAGGTCAAAAAAGTATGAGGCAGCAGCAGCAGCAGCAGATGAGTGTTCACAATAGATTTAGGTAACACTGACTGTACTCACCAAACGCTTTAACTCAGATGTGACATCCAGCTTGGAACAAATGCCCACAGTTTTATTTTTTCCTTGGTCTTTAGCTCTTTTGTCAAATGTTTGGAACTTAAAAGGGCCACAGATGACTTGGATGAAAGGGGATCGAAGCTGAACTAGATCAGGACCAAACCGCTTAATCATATAAATCAGTCTCTTTAAAAAACTAACACACAACTGAATCACCTATACATCACTTGATATTGATCAGCCTGGTTAATCTGCACATCTCTGCCCTGCTTCGACATTCGATAAAGTTTTAACAAAATATAACGACATTGTGAATTTGACAAAACATAGCTAGTTAATTTTAAATAATGTGTGAGTGGTATTTAATTTGTGCATCTGTCTCATCTTTTGCTTGGTTGTATAAGATGCCAGTGTTACTTTGTCATTGCATGGTACATGGTTATGAAGATATCAGTTAAAGTGCAGATTTATTTGAATTACTGCACTATATTAGCTTAACAATATGAACTATGTCCACATTTAATGTAGACTCGATGGTCACTGTGACAGATTGTGATACTACTTGCAGTAAAGTTAATAAAGCATTGAAAACCACAACCTTTAATATGACATATTTGGTTGTGGGAGATTATTATTCCCTTTGGTTTCTACATATTCCAATTTCAAGACACCAAAACTACAAACTATATTCCATTAGATTAGATTTCCATTAGATTTTTATAGTTCTGCCTTTCATTTGCTATATTTTACATGTAGATGAAGAAGACGAATGAGCCAGAAACATTTGTAATGTCTATGGGTTTGGTCTTCTTCCACTCATCTTATCACTCATTAAAATTACAATCTTTATTATCTTTGTAATGATGATGCAGTTTAATGTGACTTAGAAGATGATTTAATGTTGCTTGAGGAAAAGAAAGTAATCAGACTAGTTGTAGACCTCAACAATTGTCTACAGTTATGTATTATGCATTGGCATGTAGCCTCTGGTTAGTGCATAAGTTTGCAGAGCTTTACTAGCAGTTTCCCCACAGAGACACATAAAATAAATGTTAATGTATTTGTTTTAGTGCTGCTAATCTCAGAAAAGTGAGACAATTTAGTAGAACATTAGGTGCCATCTCTTGTGCATTGTGCACCTTTTGAGAGGGTCCAAAGAAAAGGAATAGTTTTGTGACAAAGCACAATCACAGTGATACCTTTCTTGATACATGCCTCTTCAGAGTGTATTCATTACCATTCAGTCAAATTAGTAACGTTCTGCACAACAAATCAATATATAAATGATAAATGATGTGTGTGAATATCATGATGAAGAAAGATGAGTGGCAGAGTAGCAGCAGTGGAGAGACATGTGCACCAGGATTACCTTGCTTCATTAAATACACAACATAGCTGTGATGCCTGTGCTCTTTCAAATCCATATGTAAACCATTTCCTCCCTCCTCCTGCCCCCACCCTCTTAAAACCTCTGGCTCATTAGTGTTGCCTTTATGACATGGATTTACCTAAATGCCGTGGATTTTTCCATTCCCCTTCTGGCCCATTCTCAGGCAGCTCACACTCTGCTCAGAAGCTAGAAGAAAGATCAAGATGTTTTCTTGTTTCAGCAGTGTTAGTTTGCAGTGACGGTTTCTTAAGAAACAGAAATACTTTGTTTGAAGTTTGCAGTTACTGGTGAATATACACCACACAGACTAGAAGTAATGTAGCTGATTTGTTAAAGGAGAGTGCCACAGACCTTTTGATCTTTGCTGCATGTGGCTTTCACTCATTGCACACAGACAATTATAGAAGAAACACCAAAACACGAATGCTGTCATATTAGTGCATGTTCGATTTGGGATGTTCTGACAGAGAACTTGCTGAGGATAATGAAAACTATGTTCCATGAAGAAGAACCAGCTCCTCCTGTGTTTACGTACAATTTTGAGTTACTTACGTGCTACTTTTTATAGTCTTACCAGAGCTACACATTACTCCACAGATCATACATTGTTACAGAGTGAATCAGTTGCTCCTAATTTTTGAGGTTTGCTTCTTTACAAAAAGGAAGCTTCGCCTGTTAGAGGATTATTCCCACCAAAAGACTGACTGCTCCTCCAAAATGTTATTTTTATGTGCAAAAGTTATAAAAAAAATATCCATTATACATTTATGAGTAACACTTTTGTTTTTTCTTTTCTTTTCTTTTATTTTGGAGTGACTACTAGATTGTAATCCTGTACTACATCAGTGCAGGATAATTACTTTTACATTGAGGTATTTTGCATTGTTGTTTTGGTACTTTTACACAACTAAATGATCTGAGCCATTCCACCACAGATATTTTTGGCTATGTACTCACATGTTTGCATATTTTGTGTTATTTTGAAAAGTTTACTTCAACTTATACATAACATAACATAACATATTGGGACAAGACTATTAATGTCCACAAGGTGGCAGTGTTTGAGTGCTCTGGAAAAAAAGTGATTCACAGATTTATGAAGGAATTCATAAATTCCTTTAGTGTCTTAGCTATTGTCACACATCAACACTGTTATGATGTAACAGTTGCAGTCAGCAAAGGGTATGTCCAAACAATCTATGGGAACAGCCTGACATTCAGTTGTTATTTTGAAGTTATTTAATAGTGTGCCTTAGTGTGATCATCTGTGATTGTTTATGACATCCCAAAATCCCAAATTGTCATGTCTCTGGTGGTATAATTTGCAGTCAAACACACAGAGTGAGTCAAATAGAGACAGAGACAGAGGGCAGGAGAATTATAGGCTAAAAGCTGGAGCGGTGATGACTGAAGGTTGTGCCGAGAGACGAGTGAATGATCCAGTTTTCCAACTGGCTCCTGTATTTCACTAAGAGTGGTTTAGGGTGAGAAGTGTTTTCCTGTTTATCCATTCAGTGGAAAATAATATCCTGTAAAAAGCCAATAAGTTTCTGTCTTTGAACTCACAGAGAGTTTTTCTTCCCCACTGGCTCAGGCTCTTTGGGAGAAATGAGGGTGAGCTGCTTGACGAAGGACTTCCCATCAGCTGCCTCCAACCCTCCACATATGTTTCTGATAAACCTCCACAAGCCCCAGTAATCTGAGGGCAGCTCATTCAGAGAGAGAGAGGGGGGGTGATAAAAAAAACAGGGGTGGGCAAGAAGGAAGAGAAAGATATAGGAGGGAAGAATGGACTAGAGTGGGAGAAGGCCAAAGGGGAGGGAGGATAAAAGGAAACATTTTAGAGGATGTATTTGTTATTTGTGTCTCTAAAAACTGCCCTGTAGGACTCTTCAGTTGAAATGGCGTTTGAGTTACTTCTTGGCCAAATTCTTAGTGTGAAGTTATACTGTATGTACATGATATTAGATTACTACAACCTAATATCATGACATTATACAACAAAATATACAACATTTTTAGACTACTGTATTGTTTTAAATAATAGTACCCCTAGAATAGAAAATAAGGGGAAATGGAATGGGAGCTCAAAAAGTACAGTGGAAAAAATAATTCAAATTCAGTTAATCCATACACTCATCTTTTGTTTCTTCTCTTGTTTTTAGAATGTGACTTTTGATATCAAAAACATTTTGGCTTTTTTTCCTGTTGCATCTGGTTCATAAATGCTGTATTTTGAAGGACTCACATTTGCAGACCAGCAGCGTCCTACAAATAACACCACACACATTCTGCAGGTCTTGCTGGCTTCTTAACACTCACAATGTAATCCTTCATGCTTCATTTCCTCTTGTCCCTCATAAATCACCCTGAAACCTGTGTGGACAGACAAGAGTGTAAACACCTTTTGTGGTGTGTCACTACTTTACTATGTGAGAGTCAATGTGAGTATCAGCATATAGTATAGTGGAGGAGAGTGGTTGAGGGGGGTG
>OMLM01007498.1:0-31953 GCA_900302695.1 Helostoma temminkii
TACCCCCACCCCCCATCTGTGTACGTGCTTTTTCTCACTGACTCACTGCCATGGGAGAGAGGGACCGAGTAAATGCATTCAGCACTCAATAAGACACAATACTGAAGAAAAGATGCGATCGCCACGCTGTATTTCTACTCAAGGATGGATATCAACAGGATGTGTGTGTGTGATGCTGAGGCAGCTCAGGTCTCCTTCTCTTTTTGTACGGCAGCAAATGTGTTTGTTTGATGTCAGAGCAGCAGTGATCAGACGGACAGGGAGGCTCCATGCTGCACTCAGACGCCTCGCTCCTCTCACATGTTGCCACAGCAAACACTTAGATCTCATTTCTATTTACTGCTGTCACAACTGGAGCGATGGAGGCGCGTGTGTCAGCGACTTTATTTAGACCCACGCACACACGTGAACACACAACTCCGTCTGCTTGAATTCCAGGTCCAGCATCACCATCGCCGCCACCACGGCTGACTACAAAACACTTTCCATTCTCCTCATCTTACCAGGCCTCATCGGCTCATCGGAGTCACAGACTGAAATTAACCTTCCCAGCCAGCTGGGATCATCTTGGAGATTTACAGGGCATCACATTTTAATTTTAAACATTCGTGGTTCACCTTCTCGTGGATACTCACCATCTTATTAACAGGTGACACAGTTAATCTGTTGATCCGCTGACACTTCTCAGTTGCCTGAGAGCTGAACTAACACCCGGGGACAGATTGGCCAACATTTCCAGTTACTGCTTCAGCTTCCACACAGGGACTTCAGCGTGCTCCTTAAATGATTTGTAACAGGCTGAGTGGGATCAGTTAGCTTATAATTTACTGTTTGGGTTTACAGATCATTGCTGGCTTTCAGAGAGTGTAAATAAGTAGCCATAACTGAAAATCCCAGGTTACTGAGTGTCCACACACTTGAGGAATGTGCACATTTTTAAATCTCTGTCACCCTCTGCACTGTGGAGCCCATCACTTATCTTGTGTTACACGCTGTCAGGGTTAATCAATGTCACCATCGGCTCATTCAAAGCAGACAGCTCCTTCACAGCGCGGCTGCAGGTGCTTGTTATTACGGCGACGGTGTCACTGTAAATTTTCAGCCTACGTAGCAGACTGTGGAGCCATATTAAACAGGACCGTCTTCCCAGAATGCCTCTGACTCATCTGACATTTCGGTGTGAACCCCAGCCCGTGTCTGCAGCCTGCAGCTGTCTCTCTCTCCCTCCTCTATCTCTCTATCCATCTTTATCTCGCTTTTCACTGTTCTAAATCAAGGTTGCCACTTCTTAAACATCTGTCTGCCCTTTTTTAAAAGCTTCTGGCTCATTCCCTTCACAGACATCGTGTGTCACCTTTTCTTCCTCCTTTTAAACCTTCATCTGGTGAATTTTTATAAAAATGAACTCTCATTTTTCCCCCTTTAATCATCCTATTAAATGATGTATAGTTTGAAGTTTTAGCTTAAACCTCAGTGTCTGTCCACAATGTGCAGAAACAATCACCCTTGGACTGTTTTTTGGTTGGTGCTGCTGTTTGTTTCCAGTTGATTGAATTTGGATGTAATTAGGAGTGACTGTGATGCAGGGCCGTGGGTTTATGGGTAGCGTTATATCTCCCGCAGGAGCTCTTTGAAATAGGATTGACTTTAGAAGGCATGTCTAATCACGGCTTTGTACAAGGGCTGCACAGAAAGCCCCGAAGATGCAGCTAGATTATTGAAGGTCTCAGAGTTACGTCCATAGACGGACAAAACTGCAGCTGTGTTTGTGTATCAAACTGTTTCTGCGAGGCAGGATATAATGAGCTTTTAAATAAAAGAAAGATGAGGTATATAACCCTGGAGTCCACCATGCTGGAGCAATAGTTAAAATGTTAATGTGGACATCTGTGTGTGTGTGTGTGTGTGTGTGTGTGTGTGAGGCGTTCAGGTGGTACGTACATCTAATTTGAAGGTGTCACCACTCATGGATCCACAGCAGGAACAGTGGAGACAGATGTTCAGAAAATCATTATAACCAGCTATTGAACATACAACAGGGACGTACAGTATTTCAGGAAGATTACAAAAAGTGGACCATTTTTTTAGAGCTCCTCCTAAACATCTCAGGGGAGGCATTCAGGGGAGCTTGTGTCTTTTTCAGGTCAGCTGCGCTCCACTGTGTTTCAAACTACGACCTTGGGTGAGCTTTCTGGGTTTTATAAGGTCAAGACCCACAGCGTTATCTCAGGGGTCTCTGCAGGAATTCAGATAAACAGTTGTGAGTGTATTTGAAGCTACTCAGGTGTCCCTCTCAGATCCGTCTGGTACTGCAGTCTGTGTAGAGTCTGTGCAAGGTTCAAACAAAATCCTTCATGCCCAGCACAGCAGTGTCAGAGGGGTTTATAGCGCATCACTAAAACATTGAATGGCATGGCATGCTACAACAAAAGTCATCTCAATGTAAAGTTTAAGACCTTACAATACAACTGAATAATAAGGAAAACCCCACAAATCCTCCTTGAGCAAGCACTAGGCAACAGTGGAGAGCAAGAAACCTCCAGCAGAACCAGGCTCAAGGTGGGCGGCCATCTGCCTCGACCGGTTGGGGTAAGTGAAAAAAAAGAGAGAAAAGAACAGCAGATCACAAAACCAATAACAAGCAGCAGGCAGGTAGGTTGGATGGGCCAGCAACGCTGTATAAAACTCTATATATTCCAACTCTCTGATATCAAACATATTATATGCAAGGTAATTTATGTACAGACTACTCAAATGTGCATCCATAGAGTCCAGATATTAATAGCCAGAGGTTAGTTTAGCTGCTAGGCTAACACGGTTAACTTAACTCTTACTCGTGGTAAATGGCCAACTTTCCCACTTCACTCTTATGCCACAGTTGTACAAGTGATATTATGTTTACTTAACTGTGAAAATATATAAATGTACATTGTTGTTACATGTTTCCGTCAATTCAACAACGTGATGGCGATGCCACTCCTGCGCTCACTAGATGGTACACACCTTCATCTGAACATTGGTAACAACTCTGGAATTCCTGTGTGAAGGAACAGATCTGTGCACATAAACAAAACTATAAATGAAAACGTGCCAAAAAACTAAAAACATAATATGACTTTAATTATAGTGTTAATAGTTTTGAATGAATGAAATAAATGAACTTAAATAAAAAGCTGTAGATGATCCCTCATTTAATTAACTATACATATACACATGCAGCAGATGAGTAATTCCTCTACTTTGGGATTAATTTGGAAACGTGGTTTACAGACATTAACTGTATAGCGACAGAAGACGCTGCTTGCTTTCTTTGATATATGTTATGTGTCGTGGGAGCTGACTGACTGACTGACTGAAAAATCCAGTGCACTTATATTCACTCCAGTAACCAGGTAACAGTCAGTTTTCTGGACTAAGTTGATTTCTTTACTGTCATGTAAATGGGAAACCTGGTTCTCTCCTCCAGGCAGAGAAATCTGATTTCCCCAAGTAGATTTCTCCTGGAGAAATGTCCCAGTCTCCCACTCTCTTCAGTCGCTATCATTCACTCCTAAATTACATAGTTTCTCTGAGTAGCCTGGTAACTTAAATGCATGTACACAGTCATCTACCAGGGGAAATCAGGTTTCTGTAATCCCCTTCCCCCGATAATGAGAACCATGCTTCCTGTTTACATAACACTTACTGTAAGAAATCAACTTACCCGAGAAAGGCCACTGTAACCTGGTTACTGAAGTAAATGTTCATGTGTTATGTTAACAAGAGGAGTCGTGTTTATTATATCCAGGCAACGTTGTCTCAATTATACGCTAATATCTATAACATTTGCATGTTATGACATTTCTACATGAATGCAAAAGTAATAACTTGTAGGCAGAATATTCATATTATTAATGAACATATATTACACTGAATTTATGTTATATTACTGGGACGTTGGGGTTTTAATGACTTGAAATTACACACAAAACGTTTTAGGTTGAATTAAAGCATTGATGCATTTAGGGAAAAGCAAATGTCGTCTTGTTTTAGAAAGAGTCAGCATTGTGTTTCAGTCTGTCTTTGAGATTCTACTAGAAGACAAGCACTTTGTTTGTACTGTGTGTAGGGCAGCTCACTAATAGTTTGTGCCGGGGGACACGCTCAATCTTCCCACCACTGTATGAGGAGTGACTGATGCCAGGGACAGAGGCGAAGCAGGAGCTTAGGTTCATTCACCTTCAGGAAAGTAACAACACACTGTTCTTGTTATTTTCTTATTATTTGAATTTTGCCAAACAAACTTTGGTCTAACCGCAGCTTTGGTCCATAGCTGTAATACTGTCTCCAGTTGTGTCTGGCACTGAGCTCCACTATAGACATTTCTCCATTTGGTGATAAATGAACTGGAAAACTACTAGATACAGGATTTGTAATCATTTCATCACAGGTGACACATCCTAACACGGAGGATGTTTTAATAATCCTCTGAAAGGAAAAGCAGTGAAGTGATTTCACAAACTAGTTCTGAACTTGATATAATTAGTACAAAGCTTCACTCCTTCAGGTTGTTAGAATGAGGAGCTGGTGATGTGTTGTGATGTGAGGGTAGGCTTACACAGGCTGGTTGGTGCTTGGCTGAATCCTCCAATAGAAAAGCCTAGAACCCTGAAGCACCTCCTGCCTCCTTCTCTGGGTGGCACTGATCACCCGTCACATGAAGGCAGCGCTGCCCTGGACACGCCGCCGCTGTCAGCGTAGATCCAGGCGGATGCTCCGAGGATGGCTCGTATTTCTGTTGACTTTCACATTATGTTGTTGTGCGTCGCGGTTTGTTTCCCACCACCTGGCCTCTCGCCATCCTCCTGACCGTCTGTATGATCGAACTGACTCAAGCTGAATGTCCGGGAGTGAAAGCGGCGGATCCGTGTCCACTGGGTTGGTTCAGGCGGTGAAAACCTCCATCTCTGCCCGACTGAGAGTCGACTGGTAAGTTGAGTTTTCCATCATGACATCAGGCCCGACACACGGTGGTTTCAAATAAAATTCAAACAAAGCGTTTATATATTTCTAAATGTAGTTTATACACATTTACCAGCAGGTTTGATTCGGATCAGTTTTACTGTGACTGATGTGAAACTGAGGAAAAGAGCGCACCTGCCTCACTGGTGCGATACCTTTAAATAACGCCGTGTTGTGCAGATGAGAGACTGAGAGTAAGCACTTTTATGTTCACACTTACTGAATTGTGATCAGTGTGCTGTAGTGGAGCTGTCCTCATTCACGGTCATACATTTTTAAACTTGTGGAGTCATTCACATAGAAGCTCCACGTTCTCACACTGCGGCCCTGAAGGCGTCACACTTCCTGTGCACAAATATGTCTGAAATAAGTTTGTAAAATAATGTCATGTGTAAAGGCTTCAACGCTTAGGGAGTGTGCACAAATTATTAGTGAGGACCTTTTGTGTAAGTGTCTTTTTGTTGATCAAAACTAGGTTTATATTCCAGGAACATTTTTGGGGGTTAAATATAAAAACAAAAGTTAAATAGTTTCAAACTATTGTTTTCATTTGCTCAGTGGGTCATAAAGTTGCTCTGCGCCATATTCAGAAAGAGCAACAGTCGTGTCTTCACCCCATCACACCGAATGTTACTGCTGCCTGAAGAATTTTATTTTTGCATTCAATTTTGAAAAAGCTTGTTCCACTGTTTGTTTGTTTGTTTTTGTTTTTGCATGTTAATGTTAGGTCGTTGCCATTTTTTTCCTTCCTAATCTAATAAGATACTATAACTGGGGTCAGGATCGTCCAGTAAAACATGTAACAACACCAGTAATTTTTCTGCAGTCCCTGAGATGTGTGTAACATGAGGCCTAATCATCACATGATGCTTCATTACTGTTCTAACATGAGGACTGCAGCCTTCACAGTGGATCAGTTCATCTATTGTATCTTTAAAAATGGCAGAAAATAGTAACAGTTTCTCATTTCTCAAGGCTCAGTTCATCAGTCACTGTGTGTTCTGCTGGTCTGATAAATGACTCAAATCTAGTTTTACACAAAGAACAAATGCATTTTTAAAATGGCTCCATCTTTCTGTGCCGCATTTGAAAACAAAGAAGTTAATCTGCATGTCCACTAACAGCCATACAGCAGTGTTGCATCTAATGGGAAGCATAGACTGGACCTTATTTAGTGGCACCCAGTCACTGCTGTGCCAAACCCCCATATGGAATTTGTCTGTTTCTAAACTCATGTTGACTCTACCTCTTGTGAAGCCTCTGCAGATGGCATGAAAGTGTTCCTCGTGTGCATCATCTTTATTTGTGACATGTAAAGCTGCACCCCGTTGTGTTTGGATGAATTTGAGACGCTGTGCCCTACCTAAAAATGACCATCCTTGTCATTGCTTCTCCCTCTCTGGTGATTATTATCTAGACTGAAGGCTGCAGAGTCACTTTCAGAGATCAGTCAGACTGAATAAATGGATTGCTTTTGATTCAGAGACAGTTCTGAGAGCGGCTTGTTTGCTTGCATCTTTTCCAACTATTTTACTGTTTTCATTCCTGTCGCTCCGCGGCGTGAGTGAGTGCCAGTCAAGAATTTGACGTTAACAAAATGGAGCTGGGATCAGATTGGGTGTCGATGAGGTTTCGACGTCTGAGTTGCTGCTCTAGTTTTCCTGCAGGTGGGTCACATTTCCAATTTGTGTTAGAAGAGGTGGAACCGAACCCCTGAGGAATCCCCCCACAGAGAGAGTAACAGATGTGTGTAAGAGGATTTGTGGGGTGGGACCACCTGTTGACAGATCCACCCTGCATGAGACGAGGCTGCACGAGAGGGGAGCTGTTTCTGTAAAATCAAGACATGTGGGTACAAGTTTCCCTAAGTAGTGGTGTCCTCTGAATGCCCCTGACCCTCCTTAGGGTTTATTTTCGGAGAGTAATTCCTCATGCTAAATTTGACTGAATGTGAGCTGCAGAATCTCCAGTATCGCCAACATTCAGCGCAGTTTTCTGTGGCGACAGCCTCTGCATAATTCTCCCTCCTCCGCTTCCTGCACCCTCACTCCTGCCCAGCCTGGGGTATAAATAACCATGTGGATGGAGCAAATCTCAGCAAAGCCCAGTGTGTGGTACAGTATATCAACACCTTGGAGAGCACCGGGGATTATTTCGTTCTCTCATCATCATCATCTGTGATGTAGCTACCACTATTGTTGGTCAGTAGGTTGCCGCAGCAACAGTGTTGGTGCCTACCTCATGTGATGGTGTATATATATCTCCATGAATTGATGCACTAAACAAGCATTCTAGAGACTAAAGTTAAGTTGTCTATTTGTATGATATGTCTCTATTGTTTACCGGCTCCAGAAGCGTGAATCATTCCTCACATCTCTTATTAATTTCACCAGGTAAAATTGGGCTGATGCTGTTCTTATAGACAGTGTTTTCTCCCGTTGGACCAATACATGAGGCAGACAGCATTATGTAGGTGGCAAAAACAAAATCACACATAAGCAAAGTTTTATTAATATGGGTCAGCTGGGCAATTCCAAATATATATTCCCCAACCACTATACACTGGACCTCTGGTGGTTAAAGTGGGTATGAATGTTATAAGGAGCCGTATAAGGTTGTCACATAGGTAAATCTGACTTTGACTCGTATTCACTGTTGGTGACCAGCCATGAAGCTGAAAGACTGCTGCACATTGATTGACCTGGACAGTGATGGACCACTGAAGTCCTACATCGTGTTCGGTTTTGTGGCTCATCTCTCCTCATCTCTTCTTAACAATGCCTCTGTCATCAGGTGTTATTGTTTTCCCTGGTTGAACCCATTCACCAGTGTTTCCTTCCCCTTCAAGACATTCCATATATCTGTATTGGCCAATGCAGGTCAATTCTCACAGGACTTGTCTGGGTAACAAGAAAACATTAGTCATATGTTCCAATACTTTTGCTCACTTAACCTTTGGGTCACCTTCCATGAAGATTATTATGTTCTACTGTATGTTGTTTAACATATCTAGATGTAAGTACCAGGAAGTAAAAGATCAACTTCAGAACTTTTGGTTCACATTCGTCCATTTATGTTCTGATGTCATCGGTGTACAGCAAACACAAATGAACTGGCCTTGTCATCCCAATACTTTAGGAGGGGACTGAAGTGTCCTTAATCTGATCTCTGTGTCTCAGAACATCCTCTTGATGTGGTTTTAGGGGGAAAACACTCAGAGTGCACCGCGGTCAGGTCACAGTATTTGTTGTCTCAGCTGCTGAAGGATCATGGCAACCATTTTGGAGGCAAAGTGCAGGGCGACTGGCAACCTGGATCAAGCCAGAAAAACGGTCTAAACAGGGGAGGGAGGAGATTGTTATTTTAGCCTTTGATCTGAAAGCTGAAATGGCAAAGCTGTGATCGATAGGAGGAGGGGGATTTATTTACAGTTGGAAGGTGATGGTGAAACAAGGCAGCTCTAATCCTCTGAGAGAGGAGGATTTCATTGTAAAAACAGTATTTGTGTTTGAGCTGGATACTTGTTTCTTATTTTTATTCAAACCAATAAAGCAAAATTTCAACCATCTTGTAGGGAAAAGACATTATCATAAAAAGTGTATGATTTAGCTTCATTGTGTTCTTTTATCATGTGTTTTTAGAATATGGAGAGACAAAATTATCCAATAAATCTAGAAAGGTTTGGGAAAAAAAACATTTTTTTTCTTCTCCTCTTAATCACTCTGATTTATCTCCGGACCTCTTGACCGACGCCAAGGTTGCAACTCGCTGATTTAAAGGAAGAATCAGAAACTTGTCATTTTCTCACAAAGCTGCCATGACAATTTTATTGTATTGTCAGTCATGCAGATGCATTAGAATATTTTCAATGTAAACATAATTAGAAGACCATAATAAGAAGAATCCCAATTTGTGTAGACAAATGTCTTAGCAGGTGTTTTTTGTTTTTTCCTACCTGCGGTTGAATTCCAGTTGAAAGCAGTTGGCCAATGTGTCTTGTTAACCAGACTGTAGCTGAAAATGAACAAGACCTGTCGGCCAGACTGGTGCTCCAGGTGTGGATGACGCACGACAAGTGCAACAGCGTGTGAAGCAGCGCCCGGGGCTGCAGCTCTCTGTAGATGACTGAAGTATTAACACAGGAGGATTTAAGGATTAACACATTTACAGTGTAGTCAGAAATGACACGTTAGAGTCCCTCTGATATCTTCAGTCGTGTGGAGTTCATGTTACACGGAAGAAGAAAATGGAATTAGAATAATAAGCTTGAGCAAATTTGGTGTTTTAAATGAAACCTATTATCAGCTCACTTTTGTATGATCATATAATATATGACTACTTTCCACCCTGCGGTTTGGTGCGATCGAAAGCGACATCAAAAGCAGCGATAGCCAGAGAGACGTGAGATGTAATCCGTGTGTGGGAGCGGTGGATGGATGAATATGAGATGAGGTGAGTGTATGCCTCCGGGGGGTCTGCGCTCACATGGCAGCGGGAGGCACGTCTCGGTGTGCAGCACTGAGGCCATTTGCCCTGAATGTAGAGACACGCAAAAACACAAATGCAGACTGATCCCTGTTGATGAGATAAAAAAACTTTTGGAGGAGTCACGAGCCCTTTGATTTAATTGTAAAGTCCGGATCAGTGGGTCGCAGCTTCACAGCCGCATGTTTTTTTAATTAGTCAGCTACTGCAACTCTAACAGTTTTCTCTGTCTGGGTTTTTAAATATTAAAGACAGTAGAAAACATTTTCTGGAAACAGCCGTCTCAGCACAATGCCACCTGGAAAAAACAGCACTCGTGCGTGTTTGAAGTCTTCGCAAACAGCGGTGATCTCACTCGTCCTTGTGAAGTGTTTGTATGTTTGTCACCCTGAGTGCTCTGCCTGAAATAGAAAAATGTTTCATTTAAGCTGAAAGACAAATCTGTTTGTGTGTTACAGGACCTGTTTGGCTGCTTCTACTACACTACTATGACTCTGAGCTTCTGAAGATTTTGCTTTAAAAAAATTCAGCATTCTTCTTAACTCTGAACTGATTCCTTGATGGCTTCCCGCAGCCAAGGCTTCTTCCAAAACCATCACCACCATCACCACCACCACCATCGGACCTCCGTGGTGCCCACTGCAGTGCCGAGGCTGCTGCCTGAGAATGGCAGCCTGCTGGGGGGCATCGCGCAGATAACCCCTAATCTCTTCCTCAGCAGAGGGAATGTGGCATCAAACCGAAGCCTGCTGCTGTCTAAGGGCATCACCTGTGTGGTCAACGCCACCATCGAGCTCCCCAACTTCAACTGGCCTCACATAGAGTATGTAAAGGTCCCGCTGGCGGATATGCCCCACTCCCCCATCTCCTTGTATTTCGACAGCGTGGCTGATAAGATTCACAGCGTGGGGCGTAAACGAGGGGCAGTGCTGGTGCATTGTGCAGCCGGTGTGAGCCGTTCAGCCTCTCTGTGCCTGGCGTACCTGATGAAGTATCACCGTGTGTCTCTGGCCGAGGCCTACGCCTGGGTCAAAGCCCGCCGCCCTGTCATCAGGCCCAACGGTGGCTTCTGGCGCCAGCTCATCGAGTACGAGAGGAAGCTGTTTGGTAGAAACTCTGTTAAGATGGTTCAGACACCTTATGGGGTCATACCTGATGTTTATGAGAGGGACCGCAGGAGCCTGGCTCCATACTGGGGCCTGTGAGAGAGTGGCTGTGCCGACCACCCACAGTTAGGGATCAAGGAAGAAAGTGAAGACAAGTCCTGCAGGTTCACGTCTGTTCTGGACATAAGAAGTGTGTGATTGTGCATCTGTGTGAAGCTTTTTTTTCAATTGGATTCAGGTTAAGTTGGACAGAGGGAGTCTTACCAAGCAGTGGTTGTTGATGGTGCTGCTGTTGATCCAACCAGTCGCCTTCATTTAGTCTTTGTGTAGGAGCAAGGCCACTTCAAGGCCAGAGTTCTTCGGATCAAAGGATCTACTGGGACCACAGCGATGTCAGACACCAAAACAAGACGAACTGCTCCGAATGTGGAAGTCAGTGCTGCCTGTCTCCTGGTCTGTTTTTCCAGTTCCAGAAAAGGACACGCACCTTAGCTGTACTCAAGACTCTGCAGCGCTGACAGTGATGTGACTGAAGTCCTTTTCCTGACGTGATGTCATGTGATGGTATTGTGCCAGTTTCGCAGTATCTTTAGTGTGAAGGGCAGCAGCATGCTCTCAAATTATGGTAGCATTTAAGATAAGTGTACAGAAAAAAATACATAGACAAATTATTTTGTTGGACTGTACTGATTGTGAGGAAACAATGGTTATGGTGCACTTTAACTGAACATTTAAAGATGCTATTCTATCTACCTATTTTAAGGTGAAAATCAAAAGATGAAAGTCACAGGTTTAGGGATAGCTCCTGTGTACCACAGGGTTGAGTGCTCAGTTCTGTGGCCACACTATGTTATTGTAGTGCTATAATGCGATGCTGTATTAAAAAATATCTGCCGCCTCAAGGTAACTGGTAGCTCCTTCTATCCCTTCCTCGTGTCCTTATTTGGGTGTGGATCCAGAAAGTCTGCTTTATTTTCTATCTGTATGCTGGCCTAATTTCATGGTTCGGTGCACTCCTGAAGAGCGATGTCACGGAGGTTAAAAAATCCTACTTTTGCTGTCCTCTAGCAGTTGAAATTTTCTGTCAGTGCTCTAAAAGTACTACCTGGCTCTAAACAGTTGTAAGGCTGAGACACAAAACTGATACAGCAGTAAATTATTACGTGAAGGTGAAAACAAATGCGGTGAAAAAATACAATTTTAATTATCCTTTAACTTTTAAGGTGCTCTGTGGAGTTTTCTTCTACACAAACAGAAAAAACTCCACAGCTTAGCTTTAAATGACACATGAATCAAACACACAGCAGCATATGGTCTGCGTCAAAATGCCCTGCCCACACTCGTTTTTTACAGTACGGGCAGAATTGGTGTGTCTCTGTAGCATCTTGATGCACATGTTTGCAGTCTGACACATTTCGGTGCATGAGATTACACTGCAGTTTTTATTTCCCAGTGTTGACTCATGTAAATTCTGAATTTGAGAAACTGTCATTTCATATTTTTGCTTTCCAGACTTGGCTTTCCATAGCCAACATACAATAACTATTTATGTCCACATCTATTTGTTTGTTTGTGTGTGTGTGTGTATGTGTGTGTGTACTTTCCACCACAGGAGTCAGCATTAGCAACATTAACACCACACAGTGGCGGTGCTGATCGGTATATATACAGTGATATACAATAATATTGAAAAAACAGCATTTTACATACATACATTTAAAAATCTATCAGAATTGTTGTAGCTGGCAGTGAACATATGGTTGAAGTTCAGTATTGTGATTTATCTTCTTGCCTCCTGCCCTTAAACTGTATTGCAGTACAACATCATTGTAGGGACAGAGCAGTTATGTTGATTATAGTCATGAGTGCACCAGAGTGGAGGTTTACAACCCTTAATCACTGCAACAATGCTTTTCTGCCATGGTAGATTAAGTATGCTGTTACGCTTAAATAAAAGAAAATTATTGGAAAGGGAAAAGATGGTCTTGTCTAAAACACAATATGCTATTTAACTTTTCAAATCATTAAAACAAAGCTAATTCCATATTTTTTGGTTGAAAAATTACAAATGTAATGTCAGACTTTCTCTGGAATCAGAACATTTTCTGTAAGTTGCAATACAACGTTTGGCAGTCGAGCTAGCATTAGCATAAGACTTAAAATCCTCAGACCTCCATCTCCTACAGAATGTGCTGCCCAGCAGGGCAGAGCAGTCGTAGTTATGAAATGTCTTACCAAACAAAATATTAAAAAACTCAATTCCACTCAATCTTAATCTTGCTGTGATTGGAGCAATAGGCCTGAAGTGATTCACAGCAGTGAGTTCCCACCCCTGACTTTGGCCTTCTCTGATTGGTTAGAAGGGCGAGCCTCGCTCCAAAACCTTAAGAAAAGATTATCTGTTTTGCATCTACAAGGCTCAATGAGTCTGGGTCTCAAAAGCCTTTGACAACACCTCTCCACATTAAGCATATTACTACTAAAAAGAAACTGTAAAAGTTACATACTGTCGCCTTAAAAGCAGAGCCTTTTTTTTCTAACTACAGTGTACGTGGAGCCATTTCAGAGATGGTTTCACATTAACAGGCTGCAGCGTTTTATCATCCAAAGGTCTCTTGATGTTCATTCTGCACGACCATTTTCCCCCAGGGATGTCTTCAAATGTCAAAGAAATGTTTTGTCATTCATTTTCATTTGCTGTGGCTACAGAGCAGCAAGCAGATATTGATGAGCACTATTTGTCTTGTGCCCACACTCTTGAAGGACCTCTAGAGTGGTCTCCACAATGGATTCCATTACCCACGGAGACAAGGCCCATCTAATGATGGGCCGTTCACCCCATAGACGCACCACAAAGTGATAGGTCCAAATTATACGCTGCCACACACTATTTTCTCTCCATAAAAATTGAATCTTTTTCTTCTGCTGCCCCGTTTCAAATTCCAGCTGTGTTAATGTGAGTACATGTATGTGCGTGTCAGGCCACTAAAAATAAACACATCCTTCACCAGCAGCAGGATATTATCTTCTATCATTAAAGCAGCAAGCAGAACCATTTGCATCATCCTGAGCATCGGGGCAAGCCAGACTCCAGCGGTTCAGGCCATGCAGAACGAACAGCGCTGATGGAGTTTGAGGAGACGACATTCAGACGACAGCAGCTCAACAGGAGGCATCTGACACTGGTGAGCTGTTTATTAGTTTTCATCTTTTTATGTTCAGTTTATAAAATGTTATTAATTAGTTAAAAAAAATAGCCATCACATTTTAATAGGGATTTAAATTTGTCACAGATATAATTAGTAAATGTTGCATGTTAGGACACTAAACTAAGATTACACCAACTCTCAGAGGTGGAAGACACAAAGTCGAGTAAAAATACCGTTCTGAAAGAGCAATTATTACATTACTCTTTAATTAAAAATTAGATCAGTAAAGTACTGTACATACTGTACAGTACTTTAAAATGTACTGTAATTTAATAAAAAGGATGTTACATATTCTTTTGGCATCAATTTGGATACAAGAGACAAGTCTAGTTCAGATTAGTTCCCTGTGTGGATCATAAATAAGGTTTCTGCAGAAACAGTCATTGTTAAGTTTAATTCAAGGAGTCAACAACTTCAACAACCTGATTTCTCAGAATTTTCTTCACAAAAATTGACCCTCGCACATATATTGATCTTTTACTGTGGCCTTATCCTATAATAAAATTCCAAACACACAAAGCTAAGGTGAACATCTGATGTAGCTGCAGCGAGTTTGTGAATTATGGCTTCTCTGGGCTTCAAATTATCCAGCCTTTAATAAGCATGAGCTACAGCACTACTCCATTATCAATAGTTGTAAATCCTGCATTTCCATTTTAACAAGGCCATATGTACAATGCCAGTTATTAACATCAACACGCTGCTTTCACTGCTGCTTCAATTTCAGACTCGCCACCCTCATTATTGTTATAATTTGACAACCTGATTTAGCGACACAGCAACATATGCTCCACAACTTGTTGGATGTGTTTGGAAGTCTGTATTTCATTGGTCTCAGCTGTAAATATAAAGGGAACGACCACATGGAGAAATGGCTGCGACACACACACGCTTCATGTTAAGGTAATAAAATGTAGAATTTAAGCAGTAACATGCTATAAATAATCCATAACTGACAGTGATTGAACGTAACTTGGTACATTGACTGCTACAGTTTCAGTAACAAACCTTAGCTGATACAGTTATATCTGTGGTGAAACAAGTCATTGTTTCTCAGTGAGAGGCTGAATGAGTGTGTCGCCTCTGTGGTGCAACAGTGACTCATCTGTCCGTCGCCTTCAAAGGCTCAACTGTCTGAAATGACTGAGGAACACTGAGGCAGAGGACCAACAGCTGTAGAGCTATATTTTCAATCTGTACTCAGCAGTGAAAGTGACTAATATTTGTGTCCACGTCATTGCAGCATCATAAATCTCTTTGGGTTTTTTTAAACTAATGGTGAAGAACCAGAAAGAAGGACCATTAAAGGATAACTCAATTTTCAAGAATGTTCTTATTGTGGAGAAGTCACATAAAAAAAAGGTGTTGCAAGGCTGGATTACCAACCGGGGTCCAAAACAGCTCTAGGTTCATTCCATAAAATGTCTGTCAACATAATTTGATTTATATCACAGCCAGTTCTATATGAGCTTTGATAGGTCCTCCATCCTAACCTTAAACTTTGTACAGAAATTGTGTTAAAATCTAGTTTTAAAGACTTATTGCAATATAGTAGTTTATTGACAAGCTTCAATTATTTGTGTGTTGAGTCATTAACACACAGCTATTGTTATCCCATCACATGGGAGCTGTAAGGCTGTATTATCAAGACGCTTGAAAATTGCTTTCTCTTATAATTGATTAATTTTACAGTGTGACAGGAAATAATGAAAAATGCCCATTATTATTTCACGAGTCCAAAAACGACACATTATAATTGCTTCAGCAGAAATAATACAATTCTGTGACTGGTCATAAGCCTTATTTAACAGCCTTAATCAGGACATAATTCTGCACTTCTGCTGGACTGTTTGATAAGTCTGAGAAGTTCTGGAGAATATTTCTACTAAAGACACATTTGGAACAAAAGCAACTGAAACAGTCAGCAAATTGTTACAAATTAATGTAAAAACAGTGGGGGTCAATGGAGACACAATAAAATATAGACTGTCCTCAAGGCCACACAACAAAAGTTGTGTCCAAAATGATTAAAAACGCATCAATAAGCCACATCCTTAGGTTGCAGTAGTTGACATCTTCCTTCATTACAATGCTGACACTGACATTGGAACATATACAGTTCTGCTGACATATTTTTATAAGGAATTGTTTAGAATAATTTCAAAAAATTACCCAATTTTTAAAGGTCTTCAATAGAGCCTGTAAACATTAAAAATAGCAGCTTCAGCTTTTTTAAGCCTCTGTTTATTCATGCAGATATTATAATGAGTAAATTAGGAACCAACTCTGTTCACAAGCGTGGGGCCGAACACAGAAGCAGCTGTTTTTAATCAATAATGTGATCGCCCGTGGCCGTGAATCACCAAAGAGCAGCAGTCAATACAGTCAGCACAGTATCACTTCGCACTTCATCTCGCAGCTCTCCCACAGTGATCATTTCAGTACAGCATCACAGACAATAGGCGTGAAGATGACAAGCGCAGGAAGGTGAGAGACGTCTGCAATTCCAATGACACAGTCTTACTCAGTAATTGATTTGAGCGTTTGTAATTTTCTGTAATCCTGGTGTTCATTGTGAGAGGAGATGAATTCATTTTCTGCAGGAAATGAATTAGGAAACAGCGACAGATAAAATGGATGTTTGAGAACACACCTGAACACAAGTGTGAGAACGATAATGAGAATGGTTCCACGGGGCCTCCAGACATCTCATTTGATTGGCTGCAGCTCAACCGCCAGCTATGGCCCAGCAGGCTTGTCGAGGGAGAATTTATTCCTTTTTGTCACAGAGTGATGGAGCTGAGGCCTCTCTGGCCACAGAGAAAACGACAGAGGGAAAATGTGCAGCAGTATTCATGCATTTGGAAGAGGACGCACACACGTTCTGATCAAAGGCCATGTGAATGAAATGACTGCCTGATTTCAAAGCTGTAATGTGTCCTCAGCATAAATGAATCCACAAACCATCACTAATGCTTTTTATGATTGTCCACAAAGAGCTCACTGTTGATTTTTAATAATGTGAAATGAATAAAGTCTAAATAAAATGGTGTAAACACAGGACCTTTTGATGGTTGAGAAGCTACTGAACAGACAGCAGTAATATGGGCCACAGTCGTTTAAAGACTAAAAACATTCAGTATAAAACATGGTTGTATAACATTTGAAGAAATCTTGAGTTAAATTTATTAAAATGTGATTTTGTATTATGAAATTGTGAATTCAACTAGATTCTACTCTGCTAAGCTAGGCTAGTTAGCTTTTAGCTAGATAGCAATAGTGATTTACAAGAATGTTCTTACTGTGAAGTCACATGAAAAACTAGTAGTAAGTTACATTTAGTCAGACTTTGGTTTTCCTGGTTTGACTAAAAATGTTTGGGTAGTTTGTAGTAGGTAGTATGTGCTTTGGCAGGGATGGCTAGTACAGAAAAAACATGCACAAGTAATGGTTGAATTTAATCTTTAACATTTGCGTTTTCAAACATTAACAAGGCAGATGGATTTTAGGATGAGTCACCTCAGACCAGACCAATGCAAATCTGGCAGCAATTACTGAAGCTTAAGCATATTCAAATCAAATAAAGAGCAGGACAGAGCAGTATCTTACAGTAGTGACTTAGTTCAAAAAAACAAAAAGTGACAATACTGCCATATTGTAGGGTACTTTTCCTGAGGAAATTTGCTTTGAGATTTGTCAGTGAACGTTCTCTCCTGTGGCTATGACTCAGCTGTTTGTTTTCAGTGCATCAAGGATTGCGACAGCATGTTCAGTTGTCCAACCAGCAGTAATAAGCTTGAATGTCCAATCAGCAGTCAGAACAAAACAAAAATGTGATATGAATATCACATATTCCCATTGTTTGCCCATGTAAACTAAGATAATGATCCACTAACAGGGAAATTCACTCATTACAGCAACATGAAAAGCAAGTATAAAAACAATACAGTAGAATAATAAAATGTAACAATAAATAATAACAGGCATTATGTGACTGGCATACAAAGGTAAATAGGGATATTAAAGAAATATTTATATTAATACTAAAATAATAACATTAAAATAACAGAACTTACATTAACAAATACTGTGTAGTATATACATTGCAGTGAGAGGTGTATAGGTGTTTGTCGAAATAATGTGAGTATGGCGATCTGTTTTGCCTTTGGGTGGAATCAGTCTGTGGCTGAATGAGCTTCCCAGCTGCCAGCTGCAGGATAGCACTGGTCTTGTCTACTAATCTTCTCTCTGCTGTGGCCTCCAGACTGTCCAGTTCCAGTCCAACTACAGATTTTGCTTTCTTGATCAACTTGTTCAGTCTGTTGCCCTGACCAGTCCTGATGTCACTTCCCCAACACACAACTGTAAAGACCAGAGCAACTTCTAGAACATTGTCAGTAGCTTGTTGAACACTTCAAAGAAATGAAGCGTCCTGAGGAAGAACATTCTGCTCTAACCCTTCTTGTTAGAGAAGTTCAGTTTGTTGTTGATGTGGACTCCCAAGATACTTGTATGAGTCCACTATCTCTTCCATTTCTCTCCCAACATTCTCTCCCAGGGTGGTGCATGGGACTGGGGTCTTCCTGCTCCTTTTAAAGTCCAACACCAGTTCTTTGGTTTTACTGAGGCTGGGCTTTAAGTCTGGTGCGCCACTCAATAAAGCTGTCTATTAGATGTCTGTACTCCTTATTGATTGAGAACCAACGATTGAGGAGTCATCAGAGAGCTAGTGTGAGTGCTACAGATTCCTGTAGCAGAAATCTGAGGTGTAGAGTGTAAACAGGAATGGTGCCAGTGCAGTCCCTTGAGGTGTGCTGGTTCTGCTCAGCACCACCTCAGATACACAGCCATCTAATAGTCCATGCTCCACTATGTGGTGCCAGTGTGAACCTGCATTTTCTGCAGCTTTACAAGCAGGTGGGGCTGGGTGGTGTTAAAGGCACGCGAGAAGTCAAAGACCACTCTCACGGTGTTGCCCTGCCTCTCCATGTGGGAGCAGGCTCTGTGCAATAGACAGTATGGCATCCTCCACTCCAACGTGTGTTTAATGTGCAAACTAAGAGGGTCCAGGTAGTTCGACACCTGTCTTCCATAAGTCAGGCACTACTTCAGCCTCAGGGGAGGTTAAAGAGATACTGAAAAACCTCTGCAAGCTGTCCAGCACATACCTTGAGTACTTTAGGTTTGATGGCCTCAGGTGCTTTGCTTTGTTTGTCTTGAGTGTAGAAATCTTCTTCCTCACCTGATCTATGGTGATGGTGCATGTATATTGAACTGGGGTGCTGGATCAGATGATAGAGATGTTGTCTGTGGAGGTGTACATCACTGGTGTTTGCCTACTGACAGAGGGGGTGATGGTTGTGTTGGTGGCATGTTTGGACAAAGGAGAGGTAGCATAAGTGAGTACTGTAGAAGGGCGCAGAGGTGTTACTGGGAGGTAGAATATGTGGAGGCCCATTGTCATCTACAGAAGAGTGAAGGGATTATGATCATGATACGTGTGATTTCTTGCAGCCTGTCATTTTCTTCATCCCATTGCACACCTCTTTGATGTAACTCTATAGTTTCTAGTTTCTACCCAAAAGTACAGGTATTTCTCATCTGAAACATAAAGCATAATTATGCAGAAACAACTTAATGTTGCTACAATAAACTGATTAACTGCAGATGCTAACATTTGGAGCTTACATTAGTGAGTGTATAAACAACTGTTGAATCAATTTGTGATACATTTGCTTAGTGAAGTTTGGTTAGGTTGATTTTAAAAACCCATGATTGATTATATGCTTCATCATGAGCACAAATCCTATACGTGGCAGCAACTACATATACTGTGCTACAACAAAAAAGAACAAAAAAAAAAACTTGAAAAAGTGATCTTACTTGACCAATACAGTACTCTGAAACACTTTAAACTGTATGCATACTGATTTATTTACATCACATTCACATTACAGTTAGTCATACTTATGATGCTAGAGCATGAAACCAATTTACAAAAAGTGCTGCTGCAATTTTAGTTCAGATCTACAATAAACATCTTCCATCCCTTAGGTTCTTTTTACAACAACACAGAAAAGCAACTGATAATGTAGTTCCCTTCAAGTCCCATAATCACAACTCTAATCCCCCATAATACATATAAAATACAATTTAAATACCTTAAGAGGTGTTGAAGTTTCCCTCCAACAGTGCAAAAGACATTCAAAGTAGTTCATTCAACACAACAAATAAAAAGGTAGACATCTACCTTCAAGATGGTTCAAATGTTACATTTTTAAAACCATAACAACCACTGAGTTCACTAGACAGGCCCACCCAACAAATGTATTCAAGTACCATAACAGGCTTATGATTCAACAGGTCAGCGGGAACAAAGGGAGTCATAAAAAAGTTATTCTCAAACAGAAACAAACCAACAACTGACATTAAAAACATTAAACTTCCTGTGTTGGTTTTAATTGATACTGCACAGCTAGTTGTTTAAATGAGTCGTGATTACTTTGTAATGTTGATTTTTCTACAATGAAAGTCAATGGAGTAATTAATGGAGGTAATTTGTTAAAAGCATCATTAGTTGTAGATTTAATTGTGATCTACACAGCTGACCTCATTTCAAAGGAAGAGCAAAACGGTTACAATAATAGCATGAAAGGTAAATATTGAGTGTAAAGCTTTCATCACCAACAGATGATAATGAACACAGCCTGAGTGACAAGTGAGTTCACCAACAGTTAACAAAAGGGAGGTTTCAGAATTTAAAAAGGGGGAAAAAAAAAAATACAAAAGGACCCAGTGACGACTCCTCCCACTTTCGATCCAATCCCAGAGCCTGTGCAGTGGCTGTGACACCTATCGGATGATATGAGTAGCCTGTGCCTGGTTACAATAGCAGCTGCTGCCAGGAACTCAGAGCAGATCAGGCAGGATGAGGCCTGGGGGTTTGGGCTCCACACAGTTAATCCAGAAATTGGCACAGCTGGCGTGGTACTGGTGGCCCCCGTACAGCAACTTGAAGTTGTCAGTCTCTGAGTTGAATGCCTGTCGGTGCGAGAGGGTGAAACGTTAAGAAGCCTGCCGAGACAATAGACTACAAAACGTTAATAACTATTCTGGACATCCGCGGTTCCAGAAGTAGAGCAAAAAAGTATCTCTTGGATGAAAAGGCAAAAGCATAAGCTTGTGCACCTAAAGGCAGATTAACTACAACTCCCAAGGTGCAATTCATCAAAAAGAATCCAATCACAGTTTAAAATTCTCTTAATATTAAACTATATACCAAATATTTAAATTCTATGTCAATTCTTGGTGAGTTCAAAAATCATGGTGTGTTTAATTCTCAAATGTTCATGGCAATGGAACCAAGGCTCATGGGTTATGTATTATTTAGACACATCTGTCATGACAAAAATTACACACAAGTAATTTTACTTAAAAACAATATTCCCAAACTACACTAATCTAAAACCAGTGACCTCTCACTGGTTTTAGATTGGTCCACAGCTCAGGGTCAATGCACATCACCCTGCAGGTTCCAGCCCAGTTTCAACTCACCTTTAGCAAGAATCGATTTCAATACAAATGGGTTTTAAGGCATGCAGCACCTGCTAGCAAAGACTCAACTTTCTCATGTGCTTACAATGCCCTGCATAAGACAGAATGTTCTTGTCAAACTGATTGAAGTTTATGTACTTTCAGCAAAGTGGATTGTCAGATATTTTTGCCTAATTTCAAAACACAAAGACATGTTATAGCACATTTAAGCTGTTGGAGAGACCTGTGGTAGTAAGACATCCAGCCTGCAATAGATCCAACACATAAGTCCACTGCATGACATTGAAAGAAACATTAAGAGACGCACACAGCATGGTATCATTCTAGATTCAGTTTTCAACAGCTCTGTGAGGTTGCAGCTGCACACAGAAATCAAATTTATTACCAATAAAAAAATACTTAATCTGGTCTGAACATCAAGATATCAGTGTGATAATAATCCAAACTGTCAGCCAGACTTTGCTTCACTAAAAAGAGAACAAGTTTTGTTGAACTTTTTGTTTCAACATCTCCCACATTATACGTGAATACATTGTAACTGTCCAGAGAATCAAATGTGATGATCTGAGTGCTGTGATGCACTTTTCACTGCACCCAGTTGTGGCACTGTGTGTGTGCAGTCAGCACATGTTAATGTGTGTGACGTGCAGTTTAGGATGTTACGTCCCTGGAGAAACGCTGGAGCTGAAGCTGGAGAGAGGAGTGAGTCATGTGCAGTGAATCATCTCCTCCCACGCAGAAGGAGACGAGAGACTCATGCAGAAAGCAACAACTGCATACAAGCCCCCCAACACCACCACCACAACACGCCAGTCCAGTATGTGCCCAAATGCAGTCTGTAGAGCAGATGCTCGACTGCATGAAGCCTTTCACACAGAAACCGAATGACAGGTTTTTACTCTCTGCTTTTTCTCACTCACTCTGGTTTCACATGCAGAGTGACTTCCTTTTGCAGCTCCTTTATGCCCTGGGGCACTTGTTTCCACAAACCTACACTCAGGACTGCCAAAGATGGAAATGTTGGAGGGAGAGAATGCTAAATGAAAGGATGGGTCAAACCCAGACACACATACTCCTCCACCTCCTTTCACCACAGAGTCTTTGTTTCTCAAACTCTCCAACTTCTTAGACTTTGCATAGTCAGTGTGAACTAGACATATGTTATACATCATTTAGCTTTTAGACAGGCAGCCATCAGTAACTGCTATGAAACTAGAATAACACAAATGCAGGTATTTGTGTTTTCAAGTCGGAGCTGATCAAATAAAACGATGATAACTGCTAAAGACATTGAAATGTAAAGCTATTATTTGTTTAAAATTTCAGTGTTAAATATAAATGAGTAATAATTACCGTTAACTTCCTGTCATTCTCTTTAGTCAATGCCTGTAAGCACAAGAGGAGTCAGCATGATGAGGCAGATTCATGCAAAGGCCAGAGCAAAAAAAAAAAAGAATGAGGAGAAAGAAAACATTCAGATCAGCTGTTTTCTGTTTTCTCAGTACATCTCTGCATGAGAACATTAAAGAATCAAAGCTATTACTTTCAGGGCTCCTGCACATTTTCTGTCTCATAATTCACTAGATTTTGCCTAAATTGTGAAATATTTACTGAAAGTTTCAGTTGGTGTTATGTTCGTGTTGCGTTCATAGTAGCAGTCCACTGCAGTTATACCACAATTTTACTGGTTTAGAGACAAATCTGACACTTTTAAGAAAACATTCTGAAAAATATAACATCCATTGCTTAAAGAATAACACAAATGAAGGTATTTGTGTTTAGTTTAGTTTAAAAATAAAACTAAAAGCTAGAGTTTAAACTAGAGTTTAGAGATTTGTTGGTTTATTTATCTATTGATAAAAAGGTGAGGTTACCATGCAGATCATGTGCTAACTTGGTGCATTTTGTGACTGAAATCAGTTTTGTGTGCTTTAGATTCAGAGCAGAAAACGATCTGAAAGTATTCTGAATATTTATTGTTCAATTAATAAAAAATAAGAACGATTCGCTGGCTAAAGCTTCAGCTTTTAGCTGCAAATGTCATGCCAAAGAAAACAAGCACGTTTTCTTCTTCTTCTGTCTAAGAAATATTCTTTACATGGGAAAACAGCCATAAAATCTATGAAGATTTCTGTTCTTTGTTCTTTACTTTTCTAGACATTCATTTTGTCAACTTAGATTTTGTAATCTAGGTTTTATCCGTGTCATTCCTGCAACTTCCTTTAACTGTGTAGGAACCCTGAAAACCTAACCCTCAATAAAGTAGGTTGACAGAGATGGGCAATCTAACAACAGATAAGTAACAAAAATCTTGAGGTGATGGGAACAGTTACAGAAAAAGCTGCCAAACTGCCTAAACTTCTGTCGGCACTGCTGTCAAAGCTACACACACACATAATGAATCTAAATCCCCAGGGGACTTCAGAAACCTGCATTAATATAAAAAGGCAGACATGCTAAATAATTCGACTTAAAATCCTGTCTAGTGCTTCTCCTTGCTGCTTACTGCTCAAATTAGCATTTATCATTTAGCATAGGGACTGGAGCATCATTAGCTTAAAAGTATCACTCATGATCAAACGTGTAACTGTCGCTGCTTTTGAGTGACAAATTAAAATGAGATGATGCTGCTGGAAGTTGCCCATCCCTGCCTCTAGTCCCAAAGAAGAAAAAGAGATAACACAACTGCAGCTTCCTTAAAATACTGGTCCAACAAGAGGAGACTGAGAACATCCAACTCTGACTAAATGTCACAATATTGTTTTTCAGCTTGATTTGTACAAACAAATGGGGAACATTTTTAAAGAACGTTTGAAATATTCAAATACACAGGAGCCATTAAGTTCTCCCCTCTGACATTTTTCATATTTCACATTTCCACTCTTCTGCACCTTTGGTTGAAAAACAAATCAGTACCTCTTCACTAAGGGACAATGCAGCAATCAGTGCTGTCTGCTGTAGCCAAAGCCTTTCATTATACTCTGAGGGGTTGCTATTCTCCACTTGGCTTTTATGCATTTTTACCACTGTGACTCTGCCAAAAATGTAATTAAAAGATGGGTTATTAATCTCATGCTAGTGGCACAGACAAAATAAAACTGCATAATTTTAGCCTGCCTCGGTGCACATTAGAGAGTGTATTTGTGTGTGCAGGTCTATTATCAGCTGCACTCCCTGCTTATAACTAATACGTAAGCCACATCTGCTTGCAGCTGAGATGACTCTCAGTCAGCGACATCTCGTCTGGACCATCCATCTGGCTCTGTCCCAGTAGAAAGGAACGTAAGAAACAATCAGCGCCACCATCCTGCCCTCATTGGGGAAAAACACAGTCATCATAAACTACATCAACTCTGCAAGTGGTGCCCTGGTCATTTACAAGCCCCAGACTCAATAGTTACCAGAAACACCAGTGGTTGTTGAAAGTGGAGAGGTGAGCGGTTAGCTCGAGCGGAGGCGGAATAGGAAATGTAACCATTTTAAGTCAAAGTGACCACCGTTGTGTACCAATCCCAGAATGCAGAAGCTGACCCTGAGGTGCCAAAGTGACTCTCCTCTCTCACTTATTTCAGGAGCACACATTAATGTGTAGTCATTTTTCAGCTGGGATACGTCCATCAAACACTATTTATTAAATCATAGCTTCATAGTGTTAATAAAAACAAATGTGCAAATAAGAATATGTTTGCAAAAGTGTAAGAAATGGATTGAAGAGATCATTATATCTGGCTAATTAGCTTAGCACTCGCAGTATCATTAGTAACTGAGTTTCTAATGGATGTAGCCTAATCATGAATACCATATCTACTGTGTCATCTTGGCCCACCATTTGCCCCACTGCCTGTGTGATAGACCCGAGGTGGTGTCAAGTGTTGGGCTATCTCTATCAGGAGACTGTCCCACAAACAGTAATGAAACAGCACTTATGACATGATTTAAACTAAGTGCAGTTGTCATACACTGTGATCAGTATGTTAATGTTACATGTGATCAGACACGGAGAGGGGAGACTTTATTATATCTAACCAGACCTCATTCTGACTCCATATCTAACTTCATCCATTTTATTC
Organism: Helostoma temminkii; assembly: GCA_900302695.1. Classification (NCBI taxonomy): domain Eukaryota; kingdom Metazoa; phylum Chordata; class Actinopteri; order Anabantiformes; family Helostomatidae; genus Helostoma; species Helostoma temminkii. The sequence continues at coordinate 25,426 of OMLM01007498.1, forward strand.
CTTCCTACTCTAGAGCTGCTGGTCATAGGGATCTAGGTAGCATTTCTCTTCCAGCTTCTCGTCTTCTCATCACCTATGACCATAATTCTTTATGCTCATGTTGTACTAAATGTACATTAACTGTGTTTGAGTTCAAATCATCTCTTAAATGTGCAAAGCTGGTAAAAGCACATCATAGTTTATTACCCAGTAATGTTTTGAAGGCAAATAAATATCCAATGTGAATGTTATATGTCACATTAAACGTCACAACACTGACACTGTAGTGCTGGTATGAAATGCAAACTGGAGCGTCTTTATGGCAGTGTAAGTAGGCAAAGACGCTCTGAAGGGAGGGGAACCTTCTTACCAATAAGGCGGCGTGACTGTGTAAAAATGGCTACAAACTATGGGGGAATGAGTTTTAGAAAATGGCATAGTGATCCACATCTTAAAGTTTGAAGGCTTATTTTGGCTTTTTACAATATGTTTTTAGTGTTGGGAGAGGAGCAGAGAGAAGTAAACCCTGTCACTTTGGCTCCCTGCCGGGCTTGTCGGTAGGAGAACAGACCCAGAGGCCCCCAGTAGGTAAGAGTGAAGTGAGATTTGGTTGACAGGTAACTGTCTCATACTCGTTTAAACAGACGTCCAATAGTGCTTTCTTCTTTGTTCTGCAAAACGTTTCAAAGTCAAATGAATGTCAGTTGTTATCTGCTGTGGATGACCACAACAGCATTTATATAAAAAATGGCAATGCTAACAATTGTGTGTGTACACACAAACCTTGCTGCGAGCGTCAACGTTGAGCAGACACACACCACAAGCCAACTCCTTGGCATTCTTGATGCCGTGACTCAGTATACAGGAGGAGAAGTCCAGGGAGCTTTCGTCAGGCTAAACACAAAGAAAATGCTCATATGAAAAACAAACACACACTTGTTTTACTAGACTATATAAATATACTAGTTTCAGCAGTGTGTTTACAGTAAAACATCTGCAAGCATCATCAACTTTTCCTATAAGGCTTGACTTGACTTCGACTATGTGGAGTGAACCAAGAAAAAAAATTTAAACATTTGTTCCATTTCATTTCTATCTCACTCCTCAAGATGCTGCTTCTACTGTATCTTCTATTCCTCTGCTGCTATTTACAGTATGTGGATAAGCACTGCTCTCCTCTCTTTCTGTTTTACAGAAACTAGTACATTAGCTGTAGATTTAACATCTTCTGCTGAGAGTGTGAACGTGTCAAGGTGATGTTTATGAATATCTTACAGCGAGCTTAGCCAGTGACATAAAGCCCATGAGGTTGTTCCACACGCGGCTGATGTCCTTCAGCAGCTGCTGCAGCTTCTCAGAGCACACTGCTGTTGCTTTGATGCCCAGCTCCACTCGCCTGGTGACGCGATACACTTCCACCACACCTGGTAAAAACACCCCGGCACACAAATCACATTTTTTTGTTCTATTTTCAAGAGACATGCTTGTGTTTAGTCTCTCGCTGTGATATGTTTGACACTTGCAGCTCATTAAAATTGGAGAAATAAGAAAGGAGGAGCCATGACACCAGAGCTCATTTTAATCTCATCCTCTCCGTCCTTCAGAGGGTGCATCACCACACACACACAGGGTTCTTTAATATACTTCTGTTCCCTCTGTACAGCTTCTCCTGGCTTTTTAAAAACCATGTGTGCATGGTTTGTAATTCCTCACCCAGCAGGTACTCCATGCCCTGAGCAGACTGGATGACCTCAGTGCAGACAGCAGAGCTGCTGATGCTGTTCAGCGTGTTGTTAGCTTTGGTGATGACCTTCAGAAGAGAAGACAAAGGCCAGCATTACAACACACTGTATCCTGTTTTTGGTTATTATAATCATTATTATTAGCTGACCACAGAGATGAATGACAAAATATTGCCAATTTATCCCATGTTTTCTGAGAATTTTAATGTAATTAAAGAATTAATGAAAAATAATGAGAAAACTCAGGCATACTGTTGTAGTATTTACTAATCCCAGTTTCAATTAGGTGTGGGCAGACTTTCAGGAGATGTTTTACCTCTAAGTCCTACCGGTATGTTTGCAAAAATGGTTAAAGAAAATCACTTGTTTTCTAGCATACAGTATGGAAAAGTACAAATACAAACCTCCAGAGCACTTTCCAGACACCTCTGCCACTCATATGCGTAGCGCTCGCTTTCCTGTAACACAAAATTATCTCAAATGAACACAAAGGAAAACCAGAACAAAGGAAAATGCATGTTTTCTGATAATATAAAATCTGGTGGGTAATAATGGCACTAAAAAGTTTTTGACAAGCCCTCCTCACCTCCACCTCCCCAGTCAGGTCCTTGTACTTGTCCCTGATGACAGGCAGGGTGGGCTTCTCACTCAGGGTGTTAGATCTGTCCCTGAAAGGCTGCTCCGGAGCTGGAGACGGGGGCGAACGCCCAATTTCCTTCTCACCCAAACTGTGACTGCGTTTGTGGGACCCTGAGCCAAAGTCAGGGGAGAAGAGGGTGATGCATAATGTTACAAAGAACCACAAACATACAGTAAATACACTTTATTTCTCTTTTGTATTGTGGCAGCAAACTATGGTGATGACTCATTTGAGGAATGCACCTGTGTTCAGTCATTTTGTTTTCAGTCATTATGCTTCCATTCAGTTGAGCTAATTCCTCCCGGACTAGGACGGCATAAGCAAATACTTAATTTCACAAAAAATAATTATGTACACAACAAAGGCACAAATGTGCAGGTATGAATTATTCATTGGGACAAATTTCTGGCAGAGCACCACGACAAACACAGGCACAATAACATGCTAAGCCCAGACTGTCCCAGTGGAGCTGGCAGTTAGTGCTTGTGTGTTTGTGAGGGTTGTCCACAGACAGGTAATCAAACCACCCCATCCCTATCCCAAACTCCTCCACCACCTGCAGACACATGCAACACACTATCCACAACCACCATCATCACCCCTGAGCCTCACGATGACCAGATTACTGTTCCACTGCACAATAGAAGCAAGTAAGGATGTCTTCTTCACACAAATTAAATCCAGCACAGTGAGACAGCTCTATGGAGAAAATGCTTGCTTTTGTTATTTTGTTTTTTTAACCTCAGAACATCAAACGCTAATACTTTATCTGTGGAACAGAACACCAGCAAACAGCGGTTAAAACAAAATAAACAGCCTTTAAGTGGATTCAGTTCATTTATGCTCATGGATTTGTTGGCCACTGGTAAATTTCACCACTCACTGCCTTTAGAGCAGGGTGGCCATCTCAACACTGCCATCTAACGTCTGACAGCCTTATTACAGATGCAATGGGCCCAGCATATGGAGCAGGGGAAGGGGAAAACCTTCAAAGAAAAGCTGTTTAATCAAAACTAATTTGTAGATATTGTCACATTTTCGGACAGGCAACCATTAAGGGCAGTCATTCAAAGATCCCAAGGTTGTAGGTTCGATTCCCAGTACACCCAATTCCTGACCACATGTCAAAGTGTCCCTGGACAAGACACTGTACCCCGTACATTCTATTATTTATTAGCATTTTATCTTTTTACCATTTTATCTTATCAGTGATAAGTGATATGTTTAATACATTTACAAAAACATATTATTCATTAACATCTCTTGTCTAGCAAAAATGCAGATATTCTCAGCTGTGAGGACTTCTTGTTGTCATTAAAATCACTGTGATGAGCAATTTCAATATATTCTGCAATTATCTAAATTTACAGCTCCAATAAATCACTATTTCTATTGTCAGTTTCACTGATTGTTCATATGTGACATCTGGGAAAAAAAGGTAATCAACCCAGAATCTATGTTGACATCTTCAAGTGCTGTATTTTCCGATCAACTGTCCAAAATTCAAAATGATTCAATTTAATTTATGTAAAAGTATGAAAGGCCAAAAACCCTTTTATTTGAAAAGCTGATATCAGAGCTGTTCAAAAATGGTGCTGACACTCATCACTCTTCATCAACTAACTAACTAGGATCAACTAAGTGACTGTGACTCACCTTGAACAGACAAGTCAAAGGTTGCGAGTTCATTCTTGATCATCTCCTCACTGGATTTGACTTTGGCCTGAGCGCTGGCTTTCAGGAAGTCAGACTTTCCAAACTTAGGCTTGTCTAACTGGAAGGCACCAAACTCATCACAGGCCCCACTGTGGTTTTCCTCAGAGCCGGCCTCGGTCGTAGCAGAGGGCGACTCAGACTTCTCAGAAACAGTAATTGCAAAGTCTCCAAAGTCATCTTCATCATCTACGCCACCCTGGTCACCGGAGCCAAAATCAGCGAAAGCTTTAAACTTGTCATCTGAGGATGAATTGTCATCTGCGGGGAAGGAGGTGGTGATCTTTGCCACAGAGCTGCTTGTAATGTTTTCAGTGCTGCCAAAGGTCAGATCCTTCCTCTGAGCAGGGGCTAAAGATGGAAGGGATGCTCCTTCCAAGACCTGTGGCTTTCTGGCCTCACCAGGAACACATTCCTCCCGGTCTGACGTGTCAAAGCTGGCCAAGGTGCTGAGGGACGACGTCCCAAAGGGGTCAAATTTCACATCGTCTCCTTCTGTAATGACAACACAGACATACCAGTGGTTCCCAGGAATAGCACACATGCTGTCATGATAGGCGGTAGATTAATGAGCCTGGATGAAGGACTCAGTCAGTGTCAGTTCAGCCATATTGCAACACAAATCCACATTTTATCACTTACTCTCATGATATCTATCATGTAAATAGTTTGGCTTGAGTGTGTGTGTGTTTACACACACACAAATAGACACACAAGTGAGAGCGTGCATCGGAAAACATGTCTGTCCATCTACATCGACGGAAACACTGAAATGATTACATTTAATGATAGCACTGATGATTGTTTGGCTATATTTTTTATATACTGATACTGATCAGTCAGATTCACTGTTGCAGCTCTAGTAGCAACCACCTGAGTAGACCCTAAGAAAACACTCCCCTGTGGTTTAAGTGGAATATACTGAACAAAATTTGTTTCTGCTGAAATGTGGCTCAAATCTTACACATCTCTCAAAACATATAAATAAAAACAAAAACCCCTGCCATGTACAGATTTCCACCACTACAGGTAAGTGAGGAATTATTTTTTAAGGTAACTTGAAGCATCATGTAACTTCAGTTGTATCTCATGCAGCATTGCATGCTGTGCAGTAAACAGTGGCAAATGAGATCAGTGAATCATAAAATGACCCCACTCTCCATATTCTGCACTTTTATAGGTGTGATTACAAATTCAATAACCCATTAATCACAGATGCTATTATTCAACACATTTAATGGCTGAAAGGGGATCATAATCATACTAGCAGCTGACTCATTCGTGTTTGCTGTAACACTATCAGCTACTGCTGCAGTAATACTGCTCATCTTACAACCCACATTTTCTAGAATTCTGTTTTGGTGTCAAAGTTGAATTGTGTTTATGAAAACATTCAAGATTACAGCCATCATATTTTTGTGTTTTATAATGGACTGTGTCCAGTCTAATCTCACTGGTAACAAACAGCTTTCCTCACAATGATCAGAGCTCATCTCTTTTTACTAAACACAAGCTGAATGATTTTGTTCAAATGAATGAAACCATCTTTCCTGTCACATCTCCTGCTCTTATTCTTACACTGTGTTGTCTTCAGTTTCTGTATAACTAATACTGACTGACAGAGCCGGTTAACTTACTTTTTCAGTTCCAGTGTCCCTCTCAATTTCTCTCTCTCACACAACCACATACACACACACAACCACTCTCACACACACAACCACACACACACAGCTTGTTGGAACCCTTCCTATTTTGCATGACACAACCCTCGGCTACACAAAGCAATTTGTGAAATTGACAAGGACCTAGTGCTGTAAGCCTCGGTGTCAGTATGGCCTCTCAAGAAAGGAAAGGAGAAAATAAGACGGTACGCATTCAGCAATACCAACAGTAATATTTATTACGACAATATGAGTAGAGAGAGAGAGAAAGAGAAAGGTCACAAAGTACTGTGAAAGAGGTCTATCATTACAAGAAGTCTGTCAAATTAACACTTGTAAAATTGGATTTCAGTCATTTAGTATACAAGGGCATGCAAAGTGAGGAGGAAAACAGAGAAAACAATCAGTGAGTAGGTAAAACAAAGATAATTTGAAGATATAGAAGCAGAAACCAGAATGAGAAAAGGCACATTCACAGACTAAAATCAGTATTTCTGGGGAGGTAAGATTCTGTTTTACTACTACTGAGATGTAAAGCAACAGGTGTGTTTTAGAAACAATTTCAATACAGAAGACTTGAAAAGCCAGGTTGAAAAGATCATTCAAAGCACAAGCTCAAGGCAGAAAACATTAACCCTTTGAGGGCCTGAGGGGAAAGAAACTGGCAGAGCATCTCAAACTCAATGCTTATTCAGGAAGGATGTGTACAAACTACACAGCGAGAGCAATGAGGACCTAAAAGCCACAATTTAATAGGCTGCCTCATATGCCTTAACTCAATTATGAGAATATA